>JAABOM020057678.1:0-164889 GCA_011800125.2 Solanum clarkiae
TTGTGTCGGAGTTGGTGAATACCTTTATGTACCAAGGAGAGATCTATGTTTCATGCCAAGTGATACGAAATCAAGTAGCCTTACATAGCTCTTTGTATGACCTCATTACTAATTCACGATAACCTTCCCTTCCTCTAAATATTTATATACAACATAGTAGGTGATAAAACTAGCTTTAGCAGCCAATAAACACATCTTGGCAGCTCAATCACATAACAAAACAACACACGGGCAGCAAGCTTTTAATTAGCAACGTCAAGGCGTTTTGTCCAATCTTTTCACTTATAACCGTATTTTTGAACAACAATTCTTATGTATATGTTATATACATCTTGTCTCAGCCTCTTGATAGTCTTACAACAACCCACAAACTTCAACACATAGTAATTCTACACAACCTAAAAATGGACAGCATAACGTTACCTTCCCTCGCTACATTACGACGTTGACAATTCCAAACCTATTCCAACTCTAACCAAACTGTTCCAGAAACATTTACACATATAAACAGCCTTGAATCAGTCTCAAAATAGTAACAAATCAATAATTAAGGAAGTGAGACAATGGCATTCTATCCAACAGTCCACAAGTCCATACTAAGCATACAATTACGATATCATATACTCACTCATTTCTATGGACTGTAAAAGTGGTTAATCAACCTTTTTACATTTCTAAAACACCAACCTTTGTTTAATACATAAGTACTATTTCATAATAATTCCATCAAACAAGAGAAAAACCTCTTAATTAACAAGAAAATTGTAAAAGAATCCTTAGCATACAAACTGTCCGGAATTTCCAGCATATGTGTGATTAACTTATTTCTTTGGTTTTGATAAATAATCCATACTAGGTGCATAAGTAAATTTACTTACCATCAAATTCAAGGTTTAGAGCTTCTTTAGGGACCCTTGTGAGGTTGTAAAACTTGTCTTTCACTTTCTTAAAGAGAGCAACCAAACACCAAGAAAGCAGATTTTTTTTCTTGTCTATGTTAAAATAAATTTGTGTGTTGTTCTTATACCATTTTAAAGGCCTAGCTTGGCCGACTTACTATTGACTTTTTGACCATATTAAGCCACATATTAGTAAGCTTCTTATGCAGTAGCTTGGCCCTTGAACTTGGGCCTAAATGGGTCACCAAGTTGATGGGCTTGGGATGCCTATTTTCCAACTTTCCCTTCACTTAGTTTTGGGCCCAATTTGTTAAGTGTGTTGTGATGTTTCTTGGGACCTTTTTATCATACTTCTTGGGCTGATCATATAGCCCATTTAGGATACTAAAACATGGGCCAAAGTTACACCCTTAACACGGACTTTATTCATAATCGAACTTGGACAATTTCGGCATCGAGCCTCGTCTCCGTTTAGCTAAGCAAGTAGGTGACTCACCTACTTGCTTACAAAGTCCTACAAGCACCTAATTTATCTCACTTTATTTTAAGTCCATAATCTCCTCAATTCGACACAAAACAAGTATACACTCGACCCTCTTAAGCGCTAGACGCACATATAGCCCATTAACGCGAGATTCAAGAACTTTTGAAAAATAGCGCTAATTCGACCAAACCATGTCATGTTTAATTTGAATTGTACCAGTATTGTAAGCTTTGGGGTGTTATATACAGGGCTTGACTACAAAAATTCACTACCAATCATTTCAAGCATCAATTACTAAAATCTCTAAATGGGTTGGGGGGGGGGATTGGACAAAAATAAAAACTAAACTAACTATGCGGGAAGACACTCAAATTTAGGGACAACTTGGGAATTCTGTTCCCTATGTGTTGAATCAATTACCCTAGACAACATAACATTAATAGAGAATTCGCATGCAGGATGGTAATTTAGGTTCTTCCATCTCTCTTGTGAAGGTAAAGGTCAAATTTCACCATGGTGCATGGTCGGCAATCATGGTGTGCCAACTAACCGTTACTTGTTATCCCAGTCAACCTCCCCTTAGTCAGGTTTGATTGATTAGATGAGAACAAATCAATCGAATCCTATCATTTACTTCCCTTTTTCTATTCGTCACTACCTCGGTTAGGATCATGATAGTAGATGGCATTTGGTGTTGGCCTCCACCAAACAACAATCAAAATGAAGGGAAGTAAACAATACATGCAAAACCCCAATCAAAAAAATGCATAAAGTCTAGGTTATTTCAAGTCAACTACTCATGGATCCCACAACCCCAAGTTGTGGGTACTTAGCGACTCATGGCTAAGGCAAAACCAACAACAATGCAAATAGAAGACATTGTTGAGAGTTTATCTAATACAATGAAAAACAAGAACACCACATGTTGCAAACCACCAGCTTGGATTAATGGAAAATGAGTACAATATGAATTTTGCAATCCCTAAAAGTGGATCTTCAAATTAAAAAGGAGAATCTACACTAAAACCTAGAAAACCCTAAGAGTATTCAAAGGAAAATATTCAAAGTGTTCCCCACAATATTCAATGTATCATCTTGCTAGAATAAACCCTATCATAAAGTATTTATAGTATTTACAAATTCAACCCTAAAAATTAAATAGAAAAGACAGTTGGCAGCAGGTACATCACACAAGTATGACTCGTAAGGTGACCTACGAGTCGTAATTGGGGTCTCATATCAATCACTTTGCTTTTTGGACCTGACTATTATGACCCACTGTTATAAGTCGTTACTTGGGCTACGACTCGTATGCTTTTCTTATAGTCTGGGTCTTCAATTCTTTGTCCAAAATTTTGGCTCTTTGTTTCTTGCTATGAACCCACCTATACGAGTCATACGGAGACCTATGACTTGTAGAGTGGCCTCGTAGGACTAACCTTCACCTAGCATATTTCTGATTTTTGCTCTCTGTTTCATGCTACGAGATCACCATACGACTCGTATGAAGGATCGTTAGACCTGTATTTATGAAAAATCTACAAATTTCTCTCAAAAGCATGCCAACCAACATTTTTTGCAATAACAACACAAAAACACACAAAAACTAGAAAAAGGCGCATTAAGAACTCAAAAAATCCCTTATTTTAGGCATCAAATGTATTGTATTTTGATAGAAAATCAAGGGGAAGATGCAATATTGAGGTACCCAGGAAGATTATGTGTTCCAAATGTTGATGGTATTCTAGAGAGGATCATGGCAGAGGCCTATAGTTTCAAATATTCCATCCACCTAGGATCTATCAAGATATACCATGACTTGAGAGAAGTCAATTAATGGAGTAGATGAAGAGGGACATTGCAGGGTTCATTTCCAAGTGCCCGAATTTCCAACCAGTTAAAGTTGAGCACCAAAGGCCATGTGGAGTAGCTCAGAACTTTGTGGTTCCAGAGAGAAAATTGTAGATAATCAACATGGACTTCATTATAGATTTACCGATATCTTGCAGATAGTACAATTCAATTTGGGTGATAGTCGACAGGATGACTAAGTCTGCACATTTCTTAGCGGTTAAGACGACTAACACCATGGAGGATTATGCCCGACTCTATATCAATGTGATTGTCAGGTTACATGGAGTCCCTTTGTCCATCATCTCGGATAGAGGAGCATAATTCACTGCTCAGTTTTGGATATCTTTTTTGAATGGTTTGGGTATGAAGGTAGTCCTTAGCACAACTTTCCACCCTCAGACAGATGGCTAGGCATAGCATATTATTCAAGCATGGAGGATATGTTGAGAGCCTATGATATTGACTTTAAAGGTAATCGGGATGACCACTTGCCATTGATAAAGTTTGCCTACAACAATAATTTTTATTCGAGTATTCAGATGGCCCCACATGAGGCACTATATGGAAGAAGGTGTAGGTTGTTAGTTGGATGGTTCGAGGTAGGTGAAGCAGAGTTGACTAGTCTAAACTTGGTTTACCAAGTTATGGAGAAGGTGAAAATCATTCAAGAGAGGTTGAGGACTGCACAAAGTAGATAGAAATCCTGTACTGATGTCATAAGGAGAGACTTAGAGTTTTAGGACAACGATTGGGTGTATTTGAAAGTGTCACCCATAAAGGGTCTGATGAGATTAGGAAAGAAAGGGAAGTTTAGTCTGCGGTACATTAGCCCTTATCAAGTTATAAAAATATTTGGTAATGTGGCATATGAGTTAGAGCTACCATCAGAGTTGGAGGGCATCCATCCAGTCATCCACATTTCATGCTCAAGAAGTCTTTGGGAGATCCACAGGTGGTTGTACTTGTTGCGAGTATTGGAGTGAGAGACAACCTGAGTTATAAAGCGATTCCTATACAAATTCATGATCATAAAGTTTGCAAGTTGAGGAACAAAGAGATTGCATCTGTCAAGGTATTGTGGAGGAACCAATTAATAGAGGAATCTACTTGGGAGGCAGATGAGGACATGAAGGCCAAATGTCCCCATCTACTCTTTCCTGTTGATAATGAGAGAGTTGATGGTAAATATTTCCCTCTACATTCTTAAATTTCCATTCCTTGAATCCTCTTTTCGTTGTCCATGTGATAGACGATAGAGTTCTAGAGTCCGAGTGAGGATTGATGTGATTTGATGACTATTTGATTGCATTACTTGCTGAATCTTAATTTGTTAATTGTGTGAGAGAGATGAGAGCTGGCTGATTCTTAGAGTCCATAGGGAGGTTCATGTCTCGTCCTAAATCCCTATGTTTCTCTTCATTCGAGGATGAATAATCCTAAAGGAGAGATAATGTAACACCCCTTAATTTTCTTTTATCTGATTTGGATGAGTATCTGCAGATGATATTAAGATGATGTCTAAGTAAAACTGTAAAATCAGACTTATGAGAGGTATTATGAGTCGCAGAGAGTATAACGAGTTGTAAATAGGGGCCCCATAGGGAATTTCAGTGACTCAAAGTTTCAGGACCCTTCAGGTACAGACCAGTAAATGACTCATAGACCCCACTAAGACTTATAGAGAAAGGTTTCGTGGCCAGCTCCAGTTTTCCATGTTGCAAGGTCCCACCAGCCACGAGAGTTCATTTACAATTCGTATTGCGGACTATGACTCATAATAAGGGGTTTCATAAACACTTCCAGCGATTCAGAATTTTGAGACTTCCATTCTGCGAGGAGCAATTATGACTCATAGTGAGGACTACGAGTCATAGTCGGGGTTTTTAGACCCTTCTGGCTGAGTTAATGAGGGGAAATTTTATCCATGCCGACTCCTTTTTCCATTAAATCCTATACGGATTTTGGCTTGTATAACGCCTTAAAAGCAAACCCTAGGCTATTAATTCACCCTTTTTCCACCTTGAGGGTTCTTCAAAACAGAGAGGAGAGGGGAAGAAGCTAGGGTTTATCATTCAAGAGCAAGAATTGATCGAGGTTTGGCTATTCTTCAATTACTAGGTACGTAAGGCTTACCAAAGTGTGAAATCATTTCTTTACAAGGCACTTCCTCTTCTTGAGTCAAGATTTTGGGAAAAGAGTTGAGATTTAAGAAATCCTATTATCTTACTATTGAAATCCTTGCACTTATCATGAGGTCTTATTGTATCATATTAGAAAATTTCTATGTTGCATGAATATTGATATGAGATGTATATATGTATTTCCCCCCATTGATAGCATGAATCCTACTTTACATGATTTCATGGAATTTTGTACACACATTGGGGATATTTAGTTAAGTAAATTGAGCATGTTGAGTTAAAATGAGTAGAGCATGATTGAGCATGAGGGACTTATAGTGTTAAGTTGCATACATTTCTACATATAATGAGTCTAAATGACTTTTTGAATTTGTGTTGAGTCGATTGATTGCATTGATTGATTGAGTTATTGAGCATTGAGATGAGATGAGATGAGATACCCAAAAGAGGTTCAGTTTGAGTTCTTGATTGAACATTCAGTTATGAGTTGATGATGAGTTGAGCATGTTTTAGTCTTGGGAGGAGTATTGAGCAACTAGTTGGGTGATTGAGGAATACCCCATAACTACATTTGCCAGTGTAAGATAGTTGTTTCAGCATAATACTGGCGGGACACTCTCTCAGGATCCGAGGGAGCAAGGTTGAGGTTGATTGCTCTTTTTCTTGGCAAGTTCAGGGTGGGCATAGCAGTGATACCGATTCATTGGGCAATACCTAACTAAATGTGGTGGGATGAGGAATGTTGGTTAGAGAAACTCCCAAGAAACATTGTTTTGGGCATGAGATTTCAAACTAAGTCTATTTTACTGAGCCTATTTTGGAAAACATGATTTTACTATAAAACTTGCATAAACTATTTTGAGCATGAGTTGTTGAGTCGAGGTGAGTGAGTTGAGCTTTACTTTTCTTGAGCCAATTTGCATAATAGTATATTCCATGTTCTGATGTACATGATGCAAATACAGGTGATAGAGGACTCCAGCCTGTATATCGTTGAGGTGCAGTTCAGTACACTTCCAGAGTTGGTGAGCCTCCTTACATTCCGGTGGAGCCCTGCTATCTTCTTAATTTTGTTGAGTACTTTATTTACTTTTGATTAAGTTATCCATGGCCTGTCATGGCACCATTCTAGATGGTTGAGTAGAGGCTTCATAGACATTGGAGTAGAGTATTTAATGAGTATTTTGTATCTAAACTTATCTTCATTATAAGCTATGATACAAGAGGGTTATGCACTTATTCATCTTCTTGCATATGAGGTCTTAATTTTTGAGTCATCCTTCCTACGTCGAGTTGATATAACGATAAGCCAAGTGGTTCCCTTAGGGAATCAACAATGGTTCTTAAAGTGCCATCCATGCCAAAGGTACCCGCCCGGGGCATGTCATCAGGTGTCAATCAAAGATCTCAATTCGCTAGAAGACAAAAGGAAATGAGAAATCAACATTCAATCAAGTCGTAGGAAAGGAAGGAAGATATTAGTACCAAATTAGAAAATCAAACACCAATAAAGAAGGACACTATCATCATATAAAACTAGAATCAAATCATGGAAGCAATGGAGGCGCAACATCAACAAATCGAGAAAAATAATTAGACAAGTCAGTCTAGAAGTTCTTGCAGAATTCCCTATCAAGAGCCTTCAACCTTATTCTTGGAAAAGGGACTCATCACTGCCTCAATCCAAAAATCAACTCCCTTGGGATGCCATCTCTTCTACAATAAAAGGAGGCATCCAGGATATCTCAAGCTTATACAAGCCTACTGCCTTCAAGATCATCTTAGAAAATCTTCATCTTTAAGCAATTCATTATAATCTTTAGTTTTACTGTGAAAAAGAAAAAGAGAGATAAAAGAAAAAAAATTTGAAAGAGAGGATTGTATCAAGAAAAACAAAAACAAGAAAAATATTGAGAGTTGTAGTTTAAGTTCTCATTCCTTTGTAACCACTATTTTCGAATGCTTGAAGAGATATCCCTTGCAATCCAAGGGGGCTGGACTTAGGATTCACATCGAATTCGAATCACTATAAAAATATCTGGTGTTGAATTTTCCTTTTACGCACATTAATTTTCTGCAAACTGTTTTACTGCTCGTAGTCGACTATTACCTAAGCTAGCTGACTGTCTGATCAAACAATTTTAAATAAAATTAAGGAAGAAAATTCAATTCACTCCCTCCCTCCCCTCTTTCACTTTCAATTGGTATAAGAGTCTGGTCTTACTACATTATTCTATATAACCTTAGGTGAGAAAAGATCATGGAAAATCAACAACAAACAATTGGAGCCCTGTTTCAAGAGGGAACTTCTCAAACTAGACCTCCCTATTTCCTTGGAAAAAACTTCTCTCACTGGAAAATAAGAATGGAAAAATTTATAAAATCCTGCATGTGAAGGTCCAGAGAGTTATCAAACTAGGTGACATTCCCATTCCTATGGCCAAACCAACAATTGAAGGTCAAACAAGCACCGAAGGCAGCCAAGCTCCAGTCATACTCAATTTGGAGAACTACACTAATGAGCAAATGAATGTCATTCAGATTAACTTCAGGGTTAAAAATGTTCTCTATAATGCTTTCAGTGGGAAGGAATATAAAAAGATCTCTAATTGTGAAACTGCAAAGGAAATGTGGGACAAATTGAAAGTCATCTATAAAAGAACTATAAATTCAAGGAAACAATTGTTAATCTATTAGTCTATGAATATGAACTATTCCAAATGAAGGAAGGTGAATAAGTAGAAAGTATGTTCACTTGTCTTAGCAAGATCATTGGCGAACTCAAGGTTGCAAGTAAGGAATATCCACCCATTGAGCACATTAGAAGGATCCTCAGAAGTCGTCCCCCTCAATGGCATGCCAAAGTTGTGGCTTTTGAAAAGCATGGATCTTAAAAACCACACTTATGATGAAGTCAGAGGTGATCTGATTGCTTTTGAGAAAACATATCTAAATAAAAAGGCAAAGGAGGATGATAAGAAAAAATCTATTGCGTCAGAAGCCACTAATGATAATCAAGATGATGAAGAAGATCTCAATAAAGATGAGATTGCATTGATTACAAAATCAGTGATGGAAACCTTCAAGTGCAACAGAAACCAATGTAGAGGTAAGAAAAATTATTCTAAAAACATACAGATTACTAACTACAATAGAAATGATGGCAAGTGGTATGAATGTGGTAAGTTTAGACATATTGCAAGTGAATGTCCTGAAGCCAAAAAAAGGTACCCTCAAGGACAATCCAAAAACAAAGCCTTTAGTAGCTGGAGTGATGAAGCGATATCAGAATATGATAATGAAGACAATACAAATGTTTGCTTCATGGCTATAGCTGTAAGCAATCAGTTAAACAATGATTTTTGCAAAAATTGTCTTGGCTTGAAAGTTCTCGTAGATCGAGCCATTATAGACTTAAAAAAATCTTTTGAGAATCTCAGATCCATATAAGATGAAAAAATTCTTTAGAAATCAAACTTGAAGTTTACGTTGTTGAAAGAGATTGATTGGATCAACAAAATCATTATCTTAAAAATCTCTTAAAAAATGTTCAAAAACATTTCAGCCTCAACATATCTTTTATGTCAACTAATTCTCAAAATGATATTTCTAGTTATTCTGGTTTTGATCAACCCAGTAAACTATCCTGTCAATACTATGGAAAATCTATTCACACCCACTCCAGGTGTCAATTTTGTCACTCACAGCCATCCAACATGGTCTAGAAAGTTAAAGGTACTGCTAACCAAAAAGGATCCAAAACTATTTGTTACCTAAAAATCAAAATTGATCTTGTCTTGTAGGAATATCGCACTATATCTAAAGGGAAATGGTATCTTGACAGTGTATGTTCAAATCATATGACGGGTAATAAATCTCTATTCAAATCTCTGTTTTGGAGACAAATCCACTGGAACTATAATTGGCACTATCACGATCTCATTCAACGAGTTTTGCGACATTACAAATGTTTATCCTGTGAAATCATTAAAGTTCAATATACTGAGCATTAGTCAACTATGTGACTCTGGTTTTGAAGTAAGATTCATAAAAATAGGATGCATCATTGAAGACAGCACTGGAAAAGAAATTCTTCTTGGAAGCAAAGATAAAAATGTGTATATTATTGATTCCATCAAAAGAGCTACTGAGCACATTTGTCTAGCCTCTATGTCAGAAGATCCATGGATCTAGCATAGAAATTTAGGACATGCCAGCATGAGACTCATTGAAAAGCTAGCTAGACTTGATCTGGTTATTGGCCTACCTAAAATCGACTACACCAAAGATCACATATGTTACGCATGTCAACTAGGTAATCAAATTAGAAACTCCTTCTAACAAAAGATATTGTATCTACCACAAAACCTTTGTAGATCCTTCATATATACCTCTTTGGTCCCACTCGAACAACTAGCATTGGAGGAAAAAGGTATGCTTTTGTTATTATTGATGATTATTCACATTTTACTTGGGTAATATTTTTAGCTAACAAAGATGATACCTCAAAGAATTTTGAGTTCTTCTGTAAGAAAGTACAGAGAGAAAAAAGTTTACTAATTTCCTCTATAAGAAGTGATCATGGAGGAGAATCTGAAAGCAACGCTTTTGAGAACTTCTGCTATGAGAAAGAATATGAATACAACTTCTCAGCATGTAGAACTCCTCATCAAAATAAAGTGGTCGAAAGAAAGAACTGGACTTTTCAAGACATTTCCAGAACCATGATATGCGAACACAATCTTTCTGATCACTTTTGGACTTAAGAACAGTATGCCACATTCTTAACAGGTGCCTCATCAGACCTATTTTGAAGAAAACTCCATATGAACGGTGGAACAGAAAGAAACCACACATTGGTTACCCTCATCCCTTTGGCTGTAAGTATTTTATTCACAACAATGGTAAAGGAAATTTGAGTAAGTTTGACCCACAGTGACGAAGGTATTTTTCTTGGTTACACAATTTCTAGTAGATCTTGTAGAGTTTTCGATAAGCGTACCTCTACTATTGAAGAACCAATTCATATTGTTTTTGATGAATCTAATCATATACCTGAGAAAAAGTATAGCTCTAATGATGAAGAAATTATAAACACTCAAAGTGAAGTCACCTCATTAAAAGAAGCAATAGAAAAAGACCACCCAACTACTAGGAATGAAAGTCAGCTGACTACAGAAACAGTTCCAAATGAATGGAGAAGTGAACCTGATTATCCAAAGAAATTCATCATTGGGAACATAAATGATAGGATGAGAACTAGAGATTCTAGCAAGAAAAGTGCAAATATTTCTCTTATCTCTCAACTTGAACCCAAGAAAGTGGAAGAAGCTCTAGAAGATTCGCAATGGATTAAAGCTATGAAAGAGGAACTTGATCAGTTTGAGAAAAATCATGTTTGGACCTTAGTTCACAAACGTGAAAACACTTCTATCATAAAGGTTAAATGATTTTTCAGAAACAAGATGAATGAAGACAGAAAGGTAATTAGGAACAAGGCTAGGTTGGTCGCTCAAGGATACTCAACAGGAGGGAGTTGACTATGATGAGTCTTTCGCTCCTACTGCAAGGTTAGAATCTATTTGTATTCCCCTGGAATATGCCGCTGAAATGCCCCACACTTTCCTAGGAATGCCCCATAATCGTAATTCCCTTATATCTCAAATCGGGGATATTTAAACACCCCTCCACGTATCTCAGAAAGACCCTATTATGTTTTTTTTAATATCACAAAATCCATGAAAAAATTTGAAAATTCGACTTCATATTCTTGTTCAAAGGATAAAATTAAGTGGGAAAACGAGTACGTACAAGGTATACTTTATCTATGGCAAGAAAATAATATTTTGGCGAAACTTCACAAAAACAGTAGCTGTCCGCGACTAGTCCACGATGCAAACCTGGCGCGGACTTGTTCAAAAATTTCCAAAAATTCTTTCTTTTACTCCAAGGCGATTGGGTAAGAACCCCATTCCTTTATATGCAAAAATCCCTCATCTTTTTAGCCCTAAAAACTCACCAAAAACTCTCAAATTCCTCTATAATCTTCATCAAATTATCCATCTATTCTCAAGATTTTCAAGAGGTTTTGTTAGACTTCAAGGAAACCAAGTCAATTCCCAAGTCCTCCTCAAGTTCTTCTTCAAGAAACTCCAAGATTAAGGTATGTGGGTTTCAACCATTGGGTCCTTTCACCTATAGTTGCCAAACCTCCTTCTTACATAAAAATTGCATGTTTCTAAGTTGATTTACTTATGGGTCTTACTTAATATAGATTTGGCTATTAGTTATGTTGGGGTTTCATTAAATGTTGATTGAAAACACACGTTTACCTATTTTAAGATTATATATGAAATGGTTTGTCTATTGCGACTATGCATGTTTTGAGTTATGAAACTATGACCTATGATGAGATTTGATGGGAGATTTCAATGTATCTTGCATGATGGTGTTACAAGTATTGGTGGGTGGTTTTACATTGATTTTTCTTGCATGATTTCACTATTTAATTGCATGATTTTGTTCTAGCATTGCACACCCACCAAGTGTTGATAAATACATTTTTAAGGATTCTTCAAGTTTTGATGATCTATTGTTTGATTTATGAGTCAAGAGACTTCATGTTGATTTTGGGCTTTCTAGAGATGTGTTTAGTTCATGAAAATATTGATGATGTTGTAAAGCCGGATTAAGTCCTTTTCTCAAAGATTTAACCTCATGTGAGCCTTTGATATTGATGTTAATGCAAGAGTAATGTTGATGATGGCCCATTCTTATGTTTGATGATTAGGCTCACCGTTTGACGCCAATGATGTTAAGAGCTACTCGTGTCATGTCTTCTATGTTTCTTACAAATTATTAAATCTATGATTATTTTAAGAATTCTGTGGGATTAGACTTAGCACCGAGTGTACTAGAGGTGAATCCCCAAGTCCCAAAACTACGTGCCAATGTAGCTGAAGGGATTAGAGGCAAGTCCTCAAATTCCTAAGAGGCGAGTACCCTAAATATGAAGGATTGAGGAGAGTACCCGAGTCTAGGAACTAGAGGCGAGTATCCGGTTCATATAAGGCTTAGTGGATCTACTTAGGCATTAAGAGGTTCACCTTGGCAAGTAACTTCCCCCTTTCTTCTGGTGTAGGGTAGACATCGGGATTTCAAGTTGTAGCTCTTTTGGTCTTATTTTCTATCGGTTGAGGTTTCATCCCACACTTATATATTATGTTCTATGTAAGATGAATGTTTGCAAAGTATGATTTACTTAAGCATTGATCATACATGCCATATCCTTATTATGCTATCTTTTGCTTATCATTATATATTTTGACTATGTTGTGTACCTCTTGTTTCTTGCATTCTACATACTTAGTACATTCAAACGTACTTATGCATAATCTATGCCTACATGATGTTAACATGTAGGAACTGGAACTCCATTTGACTATTCTCCTCCATATGTCTAGTTTGACATCTTGAAGATAAGCTTGGTGAGTCCTCCAGTTCGAGGACACTATCTAATTTCTCTTGCTATTTCAAAAACATCTTTATGTGGATGTTTAAAATTATGAGGGTGAGCCCAGAAAGTGTCTTGGCCCCCGCTCCATTCTAAGTTTAGAGGTGTTGTTGGAATATTATGATGTATCTATGCTATGAGCTTGACTCCTTATGATTTATGATATCAAAGAATTCCCTTATCCCCATTTATCCCTATTTTACTCACTTGTTGTTGTTTATTTTCTTCCACGACCAAGGATGTGTGTATGATATGCTAAGAGGCTTGTTTGGGGTCCCTCCGGGTTCTCAATTCGATGTGTCATGTCTAGGCCCTAGGTTCGGGTTGTGACAACTGATTTTAAGGGTTTTAAATTATTTTAAATGGATGTCAAATGCGCTTTTTAAAATGGTTTTATTGAAGAAGTCTTTGAAAAACAACCTCAATGCTTTGAAGATCTTGATTTTCCCCATCATGTTTTTAAACTTTCTAAAGCTTTTTATGGTCTTAAACAAGCTTCTAGAGCTTGGTATGATCGACTAAATAAGTTTTTATCAACTCATGGTTTCTCACGATGAAGTATTGACACTACTCTTTTTATTAAAAAATCATTTTCTAATAACATTATCATTCAAATTTATATTGATGATATTATCTTTGGAAGTACTAATGATGATCTATGCAAGGAATTTGCTAATCTCATGCAAAGTAAGTTTGAATGATCTTAATGGATGAATTGACCTTCTTTCTGGGACTGCAAATCTATCAATTTGATTAAGGAATTTTCATCTGTCCAAGTAAGTATGCTAAAGAATTAATTTAAAAATTTGGAATAGAAAATACAAAGCCCATCAGAACTCCCATGAGTCCATTTTGCAACCTGGATCTTGATCCAATTGGTAAGAACGTAGATGAATCCAAATGCAGAGGTATGATTGGATCTCTTCTTTATCTCACTGCAAGTTGATTTGATATTATGTTTAGTGTTTTCAAATGTGCCAGATTTCAAACTTGTCCCAAATATTCCCATCTAACTGCAGTAAAAAGGAATATTTTTTATTTAGTGGAACCATTTCATATGATCTTTGGTAAAAAAAGACATGTTTTTAATCTTCGTGGATTTTCAAATGCAGATTATGCAGGCAATAAAGTTGATCGAAAAAGCACTAGTGGATCCTATCAATTTTTTGGAGATTCCTTGATCTCTTGGAATTGCAAAAAGTAAAATTGTGTATCTATCTCTACTACTGAAGCTTAATACGTGGCAATAGGTTTATGTATACTCAAATTCTGTGGATGATACATCAATTGGTTGATTACAATATTGTTGCTAAACCTGCCCAAATTTTTTGTGCTAATTCTAGCACTATCTATCTTTCAAAAAATCCTGTGCACCATTCTTGAGCTAAGCATATAGATATCAAGTATCATTTTATTAGAGATCATATTTTAAATTGGGATATTAAAATTATTTTTGTTAACACTGAAAATCAATTTGCGGATATTTTTACAAAACTCCTTCTTGAAGAAATATTCTGTTACCTTAGAGATTCCTTAAATGTTGTTGCAAAATCATTTTAAATTATTCTCTTGACCTTAAACTAATTTATTTCCTTTGTCGCACTGCATTTATATCTTTTATTTAATTGCTTTCCTTGAACGCACTGCATTTATATCTTTTATTTAATTGCTTTCCTTGAATTCATGCACCCTAATTATCACTTGTATGTATTATTGTAACACCCTACATCTTACAATACTAGTACTATGCAAATGAAACATGATATGGTTTCATCATATTAGTGCCCATTTTTAAAAATGCTTGAATTTCCAATTAAATGGCGATATGTATGTCTAACGCTCAAGAGGGTCGAGTGTAAATAAGCTTTAAGTCGAATTGAGGAGATCACGGCCTTAAATGAAGTAAGAGAATTGAGGTGCTTGTAGGACTTAGTAAGCTAGCTAGTGAGTCACCTACTTGCTTAGCCTAAATTTGCTAGCTAAACGGAGACGAGGTCCGACGTCGAATTTATCCAAGTCCGATTATGAATAAAGTCCGTGTTAAAGGTGTAACTTTGGACCATGTTTTAGCATCATAAATGGACTATATTTTCAGCCCAAGAAGGATATTAAAAGATCCCAAAGACATCACAATTTCTTTGACCAATTGGGCCCAAAACTAATTAAGAAGAAAGCTGAAAATGGGCAGCAAGCGCCCAACCAATTTGAACCCATTAAGGCCCAAGTGAAAGGGCAAGGAGCTGCATCACCAGCTTAGTAAATTAAGCTTAAACCAAAAGTGTTTAAAATAGATCCCAAAAGTCATTTTAAACTTAAACCAAAGAAAAATCAGATTGCTTTCAAAGTTTTCTCTCAACTCTTTCTTGACCTTACAAGCAGCCACAACAAGATTTTAGGGTTCTTAAGGATACCCTCAACCTTGAAGGTAAAGGTAAGTGATTATAGTTTTGTGTTTAATAAGGTTTATTCATGAAAAACAAGAGACTATGTTGGTTAGGTATATGCTGAAAATTTTGGACAACAGGTGTTCCAAGATTGTTATACATTTTTCTTGTTTATTGGAAGCTTTTATCTTTTTGGTTGGATTGATTATGAAGTAGGCTACTATTATTAATGAATATTGGTTCTTAAATGATGTATAAAGGCACAAAAGTGAGTTCTTATAGGATATCACAATTGTGTTCTAAATACGAAATTGTGGGTTGTTGGATGGAAGGCTATTTCCTCACATCCTTAATGACTGATTTGTTACTGTTCTGAGACTAGTTCAAGGTTGTTTTTCTGTATATATGTATTGAGAATAGTTTGGTTAAAGTTAGAATGGGTTTGAAATTGTCGACATCAAAATGGGGCAAAGGGACGTAACGTTATGCTGTCCATTTGTAGGTTGTGTAAAATTCTTATATGTTTTGCTTTGTGAAATATTGTAAGACTATTTTTGCACTAAAATAAGCTGCACATAATGTGCACATACGAATGTGTATTAGGAAATATGATTAGGGGCGGAAAGGTTGAAAGAATATGCTCTGGTTTATAAATACCGCTAGCTGCCCGTGTGTTGTTTTTTTATGTGATTGGACTACCAAGGTGTATTTTTTTGGCTTCTAATGCTACTTTTATCACCTACAATATTGTAGATAAATATTTAGAGGAGGTAAGGTTATCTTGAGGTAGTAACGAGGTTATACAATGAGGTATGTAAGGCTACTTGATTTCGTATTGTTTGGCATGAAACATAGATCCTTTCTTGGCACATAACGGCGCTTACCAACTTCGACACAACTATTAACTGTGTCTATACTCTTGCACATGTTCATATGCTCCCATACATAGTCAGCTTCAAATCTACATACATGCATGGACACCAAGTTACATGGGTTGCTTTTGCCAAATAAAGTTCACGAGTTATTTCATCTCATACGCATTTCATTATTTATGTGACGTACTCTTTGCATTGTCATATTGTCTTATATGATTATCTATATGTCACATGTTACATATATAGTCCTACAACTATAATATTGTGACCATCAAAAGAATCATCTCAAAGATAATTGAAAGATAGTATATATTGTTTATTGATGGGTGGTAGCCCGAGGGGTGGAAGAATCACCTAGCCAGGGACGATCCTATCACGAGTGGTAGCCTGAGGGGTTAAGGACGAACCTAGCTAGGGACGATCCCGATACAGTCTTACCACTGATCAGCTGGTCATTTGTGTTACATTTTGTGCACAGATTATACAGTAAACGTAAAGTAATGTAAAGAACATAAAGTATATGATCCCAAGGTATAAATAAAGGTGGTCTCTTATTCTACACCAGTGCATAGTTTTATTTGAGTTGTTACTTCATATGTAGTATATTCTGCCTTACATATTAAGTACATTACCTCATACTGACATCCCTTACAAGGGACCTGCATTTTATGCTGCAGGTACAGGTGCTAGTAGACCTCCCATGTAGAAGTACAGGATATACAACTACTTTTACCATGCTCTAGGTTGCTTCAGAGCTTTGTGTCTAGAGCTTGTAATTTTGTATTGTACAGTTAGTCAAGGTGGGGCCTGTCTCGACCCTTATCAGATACTTTCCCTTATCTAGAGGCTTTGTAGACTATGTAAAGTAAAGTGTGGTCATGTCTCGTACTTTAAACATCGTGGCCCCAATGGCCTAGCCATATGCATTTCCTTTTGGCTTGTTATCGCTGTTTAATTTCTTAAAGGCATGTCAAATATAAAAATCACTTATAATATGTATAGAAAGCGTATAGATATAGGTTGATTCTCCTGGGCCTTATCAACAATGGGTGCCAGTCTGCCTTAATGCGATTTTGGGCGTGACAATTATAGCTCGTTTTTTATGGCAGATTGCGTGTATCTCTTTGTGTCAGTCCTTCCTTTTCCCTTTGTTCTCCCGCCTTGTCTTTTCACCTTTCACATCCCTTCTCTTCATATTCCTCACTCTCTTGGTTTTAAACTCCCCTGACTCTTGCTTTCTTCCACAGTCCATCTTTCCTAATGCCTCCTCGAAAGAGTAGAAGAAACAATGGAAAGGGCATTACCCATTCCCTAGTTGTTGTTGACTCCATATCTTCCAATACCCCTCTTTCTTCTCTAAAATGATCTGCTCCTCATCATCCCCATGGCGATTCAAAGAAAAATTCAAGTTTGATTTTGAGAGCACACTGGATACCAAAGCGAACTTTTGAAGTTCCTCAAATGAGTCACTTTTTTAGAATCTTAAGGGAAAGACTATTGTGCACAGACCATTGTAGACTTGGATCTCCTTCTCTCCATTCACTGTCCCATTAAGGAATTCTTTTGAGCACTAAGGTTGTGCCAAAATCTTTTCAACTTCTCCTAGGTTTTCTATGAACCTCTGGTAAGATTGTTCTATACCAATCTGTATTCTTCAAACCCTTGTGAAATTGAAACCCTCGTTCTTGGCAAAAGGATTTTTCTTCACTCTGACATCTTTGATGACATTTTTAACATTCACTGCTCTAGATTGTCTTTGCCTATGAAAAACTATTAGCCCTCTAATTTTGATGTTTCTTTTGATGATGCCAAGAAGGCACTTATCTCCTCTTCTTTTGGTCCGCACCCTGCTAATCTCAGTCTTAAAGATGTATCTTTCGAGGTTAGGGTTTTATCCCACATTGTGGCAACCACCCTTCTCCCTTGTGTTGGGTCCCTCTCCACTTTATCCATTCGAGATACTTTCTTTACTTTTTGCCTATTATCTAAGGAAAGGATCAAAGTGGTCTTCCTACATTATAAGTTACATGGTCAATTCTACTCTTGACTCTAAAAGTCTTACTTATGGCATGATTATTTCGTGCATCTTGGAAGCAAATAATGTGTGCCTGTCTAACATCCCTCTGATATCTGTTAAGCAGTTTTATAATACCAGAGTGTTCAACAGCATGGGATACTCTCTATCTAATGACTCCTGGGTTCTCAAGTCTGAACCCCTTTTTGGGCCTGTTCATGACTACCTAGTTGATCATCCTCTGCAAAATCCCAGTTCCTCTATTCTCCATGACTCCAAGCTTGTCGAGGATCTCTTGAAGAAAATTTCTATCATGGATGCCAAGTTTGAGAATCTACAAGATCTTCTTATGTCATCCCATTACAAGTTTGATGTTATAACAAACTCTCTGGAGAAAATCAAGGCTGTCAGTAAGGAAACGGGGACTAATGTTGGCAAAATTCGACTGCACCTAATTTAAGTCATCAATGAATCCATCAAGGTTGCTTAGAAGAAACAGAAAAACACTAATTCTATATCCACTACCTTGACCAACCAGTTTGAAAACCTGAAGACTGCTCTCACTACTTTCCACGCCCACGGGGCTGATTATGTTTTGTTTGTTGTTTTTGTTGTGTTTTGTCTGGACTAGGTAAGCATACTTTTGTTTTAAGTAGTATAATTCTATGCTCCTGTTATGATATTTGTTGTTTGTTGTCTTTCCTTTTTGCTGATGTGAAAGGGGAAGAATATAAGTAACCATTTGGGGAGACCATCAAGAAGTCGACTAGTTATTCAGGAATATAAGTAACCATTCAGTGGGAGCATCAAGAAGTTGACTACAAGTCAATTAGAAATAATAGAGAAGTCGACTTACTATTACTTGAATTTTCATCTTAAAGAAGAAGGCGATTGTTACTACTAATATTATTTTGATGATGATTATGTGTAGGAACCAGTAAAGGATGCCAACACTCATAACATCAAAAAGGAAAGCACAATGACTGGACACAAAACAACAACAATTTCATTACTGTGCTGATAGACTAAAAGGAAAGAATTCGATGTGATAAGGGAAGGACAAACCAAGACCTAATCAGGAATCAATCAAAGATCTCAATCCGCTAGAAGACAAAAGAAAAGAAAAAAATCAACATTCAATCAAGTCGTAGGAAAGGAAGGAAGATATCAGTACCAAATTAGCAAATCAAGAACTAATAAAGAAGGACACTATCAGAAAACAAAGCTAGGATCAAATCAAGGAAGCAATCGAGGCACAAGATCTATAGATCGAGAAAAATAATTGGACAAGTTCATCTTAAAGATCTAGTAGAACTCCCTATCAAGAGCCTTCAACCTTATTCTTGGAAAGAGGAGTCATCACTGCCTTAATCCAAGGATCAACTCCCTTGGGATGCCATCTATTCTACAATAAAAGGTGGCATCCAGGATATCTCAAGTTTATACAAGCCTACTGCCTTCAAGAACATCTTCGAAACTCATCATCTTTAAGTAATTCATTTTGATCTTTAGTTTTACTGTGAAAGAGAAAAAGAGAGAAAAAAAAATTTGAAAGAGAGGATTGTATCAAGAAAAAAATGAGAAAAATATTGAGAGTTGTAGTTTAAGTTCTTATTCCTTTGTAATCACCATTTTCGAATACTTGAAGAAGTATACCTTGCAATCTAACGGGACTGGGCTTAGGATTCATATTGAATCCGAACCAATATAAAAATATCTAGTGTTTTGGATTTTCCTTTTACGCACTTTAAACTTTTGCAATATGTTTTACTGTTCATAGTCGACTATTGCTTAAGCTAGCTGACTATCTGATCAAACAATTTTAAATTAAATTAAGGAAGAAAATTCAATTCCCTCCCCCCTAGACATTCAATGTTGTTAGTTGATTGTTGTCTAGAAAAAAAATATAAGATAAGCAAGAGATGCAGTGTAGGTTAGGATTGGGAAGGAATAAGCCCTTCCCAATCCTTAGGAAGATTATAAGATGCAGGATGAATATGAGTAAATTACAGTAAGCTCTATCTACTGATATGATAGAGTATGTCCAAAATGGTATCAAGCCTCAATTGGAAAGGGGGATTAATGAAGCTTAGTGGATGAATAATTCTAAAGGAGTTTTCACCACTAAATCAGCTTTTCAACTACTAAGAAAGAAGAAAGAAAAATTGAGATGGAGTGACAAACTTTGGGTAAAAGGGCTTCCCTACAAAATTAGTTTCTTCATGTGGAGAGTATGGAGGAGAACGATACCTACAAAGGACTCTACTTTAAATAGGCACGACCAACTGCGAATCTCCCAAACACTTCTTGAGCATGCAAATGTGGAAGACTGGGTGGATGGTCGGTAACTCTGGTGTGAGCTCCAACTCATAAGCAACATTCCCCACTCTTTCACAATTTGGTAAGGACTAATGTACCTCAAACTTAACTTGCCTTTCTTCCTAAATCGCATCGTGCCTTTCATAGGTGATACCTTCAAATACACCTGATCATTGACCTCAAACTCAACGTCTCTTCTTCTAAAATTGGTGTAGGATTTTTGTCGACTCTATGCAGTCTTCAATCTTTCTGGGATGATCTTCACTTTCTCCATGGCTTGGTGAACCAGATCTGGTCCAATCAGTTCTACTTCACCTACCTCAGACTAACCAATCGGTGATCTACATCTCCACCTACAAAGAGGCTTATATGAGACCATCTGAATATATGAATAGAAACTGTTGTTGTAGACAAACTCAATCAGATGAAAATAGTCATCCCAATTACCTTTGAAGTCAATGACGCAGGCTATCAATATATCATCCAAAGTTTAAGTGGTGTGCTCCGCCTTGCCATCAGTATGTGGGTGGAAAGCAATGCTAAGGTTCACTTTGAACCTAAGCCTTTTTGGAAAGATCTCCAAAATCGAGTTGTGAATTGGGCTCCTCTGTCTGAGATAATAGACATAGGGACTCCATGCAATCTAAAAATCTCTCTTATATATAATCAACATAATCCTCTGCAATGTTAGTCATCTTTACTGCTAAGAAATGTGTAGATTTTTTCATTCGATCAACTACCACCTAAATCGAATCATGCTATCTATGGGACCTCGGCAAGCCTGTGATGAAATCCATATTAATCATCTCCTATATCCATTCTAGAATCTCAAATTTCTAATCTACCCCATAAGACCCTTGGTGCTCAACATTAACTTATTGGCAATTTGGGCACTTGAAAACGAACTCAACAATGTCTTTCTTCATTCCACTCCACTAGTAGACTTCTTTCTAGTCATGGTACATCTTGGTTGACCCTGGGTGGATCAAATATCTAGATCTATGGACTTCTTCCATGATACTTTCTTGAATACCATCAACATCTCTAGAACACATAATCTGCCTTTGTATTTCAATACTGCATCTCCTCCTTTGGTGAAAGCCATCACTTTCCGCTTATGTATATTTTTCTCCAGTTGCAGTAAGATGGGATCCTGGTCTTGCTTCTTCTTCACCTCCACTACTAGAGATGATGTAGACCCATTATTCATAAGTACTCCACTTTCACCTGGCTTATCTTGTTGAACTCCCAATCATGCCAATCTATGAACCTCTTTAGCCAACTCTTTTTTCTCTTTCTCGACATGGGAGGTGCTTCCTACGGATAACCTGCTAAGAGCATCAACAACTATGTTAGCTTTATCTAGGTGATAGAGGATGCTTATGTCGTAGTCCTTGAGCAACTCAAGTCATCTCCTCTACCTCAAGTTAAGCTCTTTCTGGGTGAAAATATATTGCAGGCCCTTATGGTCTGTCAATACATTGACATGCACTCTGTATAGATAGTGGTGCCATAGTTTGAGAGCAAACACCACTACTGCCAATTCCAAGTCGTTTGTAGGATAATTCTTCTCACGCAATTTAAGTTACCTTGAAGCAAAGCAATAACTTTACCCTTCTGCATCAATACGCATCCTAATCCCATTCTTGAGGCATCACAACAAATAACAAATCTGTCAACCTTTTCAGGTAAGGCCAATACTTGGGCAGTAGTCAACCTTGTTTTTAACTCTTGAAAACTCGTCTCTCACTTATCAGACCATTAAAGTTTGACCTTCTTCTAAGTCAATCTAGTCAACTGTGCAGATATGAAAGAAAATTCTTACAAATCTACGGTAGTAGCCAAGCAAACCTAGAAAGCTTTTTATGTCAGTCAGGGAGCTTGGTCTAGAACAATCTTTGACTGTCTCAATCTTTTGAGTGTCCACTCGTGTACCATCACCTAAAACCACATGGCCTAGGAACACCACAAATTTGAGCCAAAACTCACACTTCAAAAACTTTGCATATAACTCATTATACTTGAGCATCTACAATAAGATGATTAGCATGCTTCTGCTCATCTCTGGAATACACAAAATATTTTATCAATAAACATGATTACGAATATGTGAAGGGACTGTCTGAATACTTTGTTCATCATGTTGATGTGCTGTCAAAATACACCACATTTGATATCTAAAACAAGGGATTTAGTGAGTTGTTAATGCGAATTTTTATGGTGTTTTGTGTGTTTTTGTGTTGTTATTGTAGAAAAGATAGGTTGGCATGATTTTAAAAGAAAGTGCAGCTTTTGCTAAATTTCAGGACATAGAGTCCTTCCTACAAGTCATAGCTGAAGCTACGAGTTGTAGGGTGATCTCGTTGCAAGAAACAGAGAGCAAAAATAAAAAAATTTTCTAAGTGGAGGTCGGCCTTACGAGGCAACTCTATGAGTAGTAGGTATCTCTATGACTCGTATAGGTGGGTTCGTAGCAAGAAATAAAGAGCCAAAATTTTAGACCAAGAACTGAAGGCCTAGACTATAAGTGGAGAATACCAGTCATAGCCCAAGCAACAATTCGTACCTGTGGGTCACAACAGTTAGGTCAAAAATGCAAATTGTCTAATATGGGATCCCGATTACAACTCGTAGGTCACTCTACGATCTGTGTGGCGTACCTGCTGCCAGCTGTCTTTTCTGTTTAATTTGTAGGGTTGAATTTATAAACAAAATAAATACTTTATGATAGGGTTTATTTGAGAGATTTGATACATTGAATATTGTATGGAACACTTTGAGTATTCTCCTTTGAATATTCTTAGGGTTTTTCTGAGTTTTAGTGTAGATTCTCCTTTTTAATTTGAAGACCCACTTTGATTGCGAAACTCACATTGTACACATTTTCCATTAATCCAAGCTTGTGGTTTGCAACTTGTGGTGCTCTTGGTCTTCATTGTTTTGGGTAAACTCTCAACTATGTCTTCTATTTGCATTGTTGTTGGTTTTGCCTTAGCCATGAGTAGCTAAGCACCCACAACTTGGGGTTGTGGGAACCATGAGTAGTTGATTTGGAATAACCTAGACTTTGTGCATTTTTTTGATTGGGGTTTTGCATTTATTGTTTATTTTCCTTCACTTTGATTGATGGTTGGTGGTGGCCAATACCAAACCCCAACTACTAGCACGATCCCGACCAAGACAGTGATGAATAGGAAAAGGAATGTAAATGATAGAATTCGATTGATGTATTCTCGTCTAATCAACTAAACCTGACCAAGGGGAGGTTGACTGGGAAAATGGATAACGGTTAGTTGGCACACCATTGTTACTGACCAAGTTCCATGGTGAAATTTGACCTTCACCTGTACAAAAGGGTTGGGAGAACCTAAGTTACCATTCTGCATGTGAATTCCCAATTAGGGTTATGTTGTCTAGGGTAATTGAGTCAATGAATCATGGGGGACACAATTGCCAAGTTGTCCCCCAATTTGAGTGTCTTCCTGCATAGTTGGTTTAGTTTTTATTTTTTTCTTGAATTACAAAGAAAATCCCTCTTTTAATGATTTTAGTAATCGATGCATGAAATGATTGGTAGAGGATCTCTACAGTCAAACCCCGTATTCCCTATGGATTCGACCCTAACCTCTGGTTAGGTTAATTACTGAAAATGAAAGCTTCCTTATTGGAGCATGAACATCAGAGCACAGGTCCATGAAGGTTGCACGTGCATTTGTCAACCCATAGTACAATATCAAGAATTTAAAGTGACCATACCAGATTCAAAATGTTGTCTTTGAGATGTCACCTTCTCTCTCTTTCAACTTGTGATCTGATAGCTTGACCTGAGGTCTGTCTCGGAGAAAATAGTTACACCCTTAAGTTAGTCAAACAAGTCATCTATCCTTGGGAGAGGATACTTATTCTTGACTGTCACCTTATTCAACTGGCGATAGTCTATACACATTTAGAGAGAACCATCCTTCTTTCCAACGAATAGAACCGGGGAATCCCATGCTGTGACACTCGGCCTAATAAAGCCCTTCTCTAGCAAATCCCTCAGCTTCTCTTTTAATTGTTTCAACTCAGCAGGGGTCATTCTATATTGAATGTGTGTAATCAATATTAATTACACAAGAAAGTTATTTTCTTTTTTCATTTATTCTAAGTTAAAAGTTTTAGGGAATTTCTGTATAATATTCTTAATCCAATTTGTGCAAAGTTCCACAAATAAAGGAGTTGATAGCAAATTGAGATCAGTCCTGATGTGGATAAACACAGGGTCTATTTAATATTGATTTTTTTTAGTTACGGCTCTGTCTTGCCAAATTTGTCTTGATATCAATCCTTTTCTCATGCAAATGAATTTTAAAGACAAATAAATTTATTCAGAATTGCTTCTTTTCTTGTGCATGTTAGGAATATTTGTCATCCTAGAGTAATTTCTTAGTTGGTTTATCAACATCAAAGGCAAAATAAACCCCATGTTTGCATAAATCTAGTAGTTCATACTGTCCTTTGTGCAAGTCGTCACAAAATTCGCCCCTCCAACCTCATATTTTTCTAAACAGGAACCGCATCATATTCAAACCACTTCATCAATGCCTTTGATTTCCGAAATCTATGTGAAATTTCATGCATAGGTTTGCGATAATACACTATGGTTTAAAGAACGCGTGTGGAATGAATTAAACTTTTAAAAGAATCATGAACCAAAAAAGATATATATAAAACTTTATTACAAGCATGGTTTATTTAAACTTTATAAAATCAACATTATTCTACAGCGACCTCGACTTATTTCACTCGGACACAATTGACAGTGAGAGAAAACCAACATTATTTTTCCTCTAATATTAAATGTTAAAATTCGATCGCTGCATGAAGCCATGAACTTCAAATCCGAAATTCGACTTTAGAGTAATGAGAAAATGGGGACACCTAGTAAGGTGATTCTAGCATCGACGATGAAGACATTGCCTAAAACATATTCTGAAGAATCATGAATTAGGTACCTCACCACCAATGTTAAATCTGGATCTGTCGTTCCCAAAGTTTTTAGAGGAATAATTCTCCTTGTAACATTATGGAACCATTTCTCTTGCATAATACTCTCTGTTATCTCTGATTTGAAAATTCCTGGTGCTATTGAGTTCACTCAGATCTTGTCAACTCCCAATGTGATTGCCATAATCTACCATTTATTATTATATTTGAATAGTTACATATGCAAATATAATTATTTTTCATCTTTTCCAATTTTTATGGCATAGTTTAGATATTGAGAGTGAAACAAAATAAATATATGATCCAAATGTATTCAATAAGCTCAAGAGTGAAGAACCAATTTAGAACGACCACCTTGAACTCTACCCATAGAACCACATTTTCAACTCCCTTCTATTCCTTCCATTATGTAAACCATATTTGCAACACCCCCTTAAGTTGGTAGGCCACTAACTCCGCATTCTCTTCTGACCTCATCCCCATAATATATAGCACCTTGTATACTTCATCAATGAACTCTTGAGGGTCCTCATCTACCTTTGGCCCATAGAATTCTGGTGGATTCATCCTTATGAAGTCTCTCACCCTAGATGCCGGAGTAGGAGCATGAGGGGCTTGAGCCCCTTTATTGGCTTGATTAGCCACAACTTGGGTAAATATAGTAAGAGCATCCCGAAACTTTCCATTTGTTGATTGCCCCTCGGGTGTGTGAGCTTGTCTTCTTCTTGTGTTAGCCATGATCTAGCATATCAAAGAACAATTGTTTGAGGGGAATAACTTTACTTTAACACTATAGGAAAACTTAGAATATGAAGAAGGGAAACATTTCCTAAGATGCCTCATAGACTCCTATTCATAGTTATGGTGCACAACACAACCATGGTGCTCTGATACCATCTTTGTCATGACCAAAGCCTAGGGCCTAGATGTGACCTGTGAATGAGAAACCTGAAGGAACCCCAAACAAGCCTCATAGCATATTGTTACACATCCTTGATCGCGGAAGCAATTAAAATGACAATGAGAGATAAGTATAAACAAGGGGACTGGGACTAAGGGTAAATTTCCACATCATAATATCAAAGAACAAGAGAGTCAAGGATCATAGCATGGATACACAACATGTCTAACAACACCTCTACTACATAGATGAAAGCGGAGGCCACAACAAACAATCAGCTCACCCTTATAGTCAATACATAAATAAAAGAAAGATAGCCTTAATACATAGCAATAGATCATAAGAAACGTCCTCGGAATGGATGACTCACCAACAAGCTTGAGAAAATCGTCCTAGACACGTGGAGGAGGAGGATGATCAAGTGGTGCACCGATTCCTACATTATTATGCTATCAATTGGTTATCATTATGCATTTTGACTATGTTGCCAATCTCTTATTCCATTGCATCCTACATAGTTAGTACATTTAAACATAACAATGCATACTCTATGCCTGCATGATATCACCATGTGGGAAATAGAGCTCCTATTGATTCTCCTCCACATGGCTTAATGGCTTGTTCAAGTTAGCTTTTGGTGAGTCCTCATGTTCGGGGACAATATCTATCTTCTTTCATACTTTTGTTTAGACTACATCTTGTATATTTGGATTACCTATTGTTATTATTATGAGGGTAAGCCTGGTTGCTTGTCTTGGCCCCCGCTATGTTCTATGTTTAGAGGTGTTGTTGGATAAGTCTGTAACGATGCTATAAGCTTTGACTCCCTTTGATGGTTTTGATGTTTTATGATATGAAAGATGTTCCTTAGCCCCGTGTTCCCTTTTTACTATTCTTATTGTTGTTTTATTGCTTCTGCGATCAAAAACGTATAATGATATATTAAGAGGCTTGATTGGGCTCCCTTCAGGTTCCTCATTCGCCGTGTCACGCCTAGGCCCTAGACTTAGGTCGTGACAACTCAATAAGAGGTAGATGATCATCCAGCTTCTTTTAAAGTCTAGTACATAGACACGTAACATATCCTCAACGGCCTGGATAGTACACTTTGCCTGCCCATCAATTTATGGATCAAAGCAGGTGTTGAGATTTATCCGAGTACCCATACCCTTCTAAAAAGACTTCAAAAAATGTGTCGTAAATTGAGCCCCTTGATCAGAGATAATTGATAATGGGACTCCATGAAGGCGAACAATCCCTTGAATGTAAAGCTTAGCATAATCCTCTGCCGAATACGTCATTCTTACTGGCAAGAAATGAGTAGATTTTGTTAACTTATCAATGATTACCCAAATAGAATCATACTTGGATAGAGTATGAGGCAAACCACTGATGAAGTCCATATTTATCATGTCCAAGGGCACTATCTCCCCCTTGGGAGAAAACATCTACTTTGCCCTCTTTCACCAAGGCCTTCAATTCAAGCAAGGAGGAGTTAAGATCTTGTTTTGCTATCACCTCATCATCCAAAGAAGATTTTGAACAATCAACGAAAACCACAACATTACCTATCTCTTCCAACCTAACCCCCAATCTTGCAAATCGATGCACCTCCCTAGACATCTCCCTATCACCACCATAAACATGAGCTAGGCTACCCATAGACATCCGACACAAAGCATCTGCCACCACATTTACCTTCCTGGGATGGTAATGCACACTTACGTCATAATCCTTAAGAAGTTCTAGCCACCTTCTTTGTCTCAAGTTGAGATCTTTTTGAGTGAAAACATATTGGAGGCTCTTATGATTGGTGAACACATTGAAATGCACCCCATACAAATAACGATGCCCAATCTTTAATGCAAATACCACGGCAGCCAATTCAAGATCATGGATAGGGTAGTTCGTTTCATGCACCTTGAGTTGCCTAGAATCATAGGCTATGACCTTACCATTTTGCGTTAGCACACAACCCAAGCCCACTCTAGAAGCATCACCATACACAACGAATCCGTCAAGCCCATCCGGTTGTGATAATATAGGAGCGGACATAAGATTATCTTTCGATGTTTGGCAGCTCCTCTCATATTCATCAGTCCACACAAAGTTAACCTTCTTTTGAGTCAATTTTGTCATAGGGGAAGCAATGGAGGAGAACCCATTCATGAACCTGCTATAGTAACCCACAAGGTCCAAGAAGCTCCTAATATCTGAAGGGGTTAATGGTCTAGGCCAATTCCTAATCACATTGGTTTTCCTAGGATCCACCTTTATACCATCCCCCGACACTACATGACCCGTGCAACCTCCTCCAACCAAAATTCACACATCTCATATTTAGCATACAATTTCTCCTCCCTCAATCTTTGCAACACAACCCTTAAATGACCTATATTCTCCTCCCTACTATGTGAGTAGATCAGAATATCATCAATGAAGACCACAACAAAGGAATAAAGGTACGGTTTGAAGACCCTATTCATTATGTCCACGAAGATGGCCAGTGCATTGGTCAACCCAAACGACATCACAACAAACTTATAATGCACATATTTAGTCCGGAAGTCTATCTTAGGAATATCACACTCCATCATCCTTACTTGCTGATACCCGGACTGAAGATAAATGTTAAAGAAGAAGCTAGCCCCTTGCAATTGGTCAAACAAGTCATCAATTCTTGGAAGAGGATATCTATTCTTTATAGTGACCCTATTAAGTTGCCAATAGTCAATGCATATTCTAAGTAACCCATTATTCTTTTTCACAAACAACACCAGGGCACCCTAAGGTGATTAAGTAGGTTTAATAAATCTCTTCTCCAAGAAATCTTTCAATTGCTCCTTTAAGTCCTTATAAGGGGAATGAAGATGGGTTGCGTATCGGGAAGGAGATCTATACATAAATTTATCTCCCTTTCGGGAGTGATACCGGGAAGGTCATTTAGAAGACATCAAGAAACTCATTTACAATCGGAACCGTCTCTCTAAAAGGGACTTTGGACTCCATATATTTAACCCTCATAAGATGGTAACAACACCCCTTAGAGATCAACTTACAGGCCGTAATGCATGAAATGAATTTACCCTTGACCACCACATCTTGACTTTTCTACTCAAGGACGAGTTCATTTGGGATATGAAACTTGACCCTACGGGTTCTACAATCAATAGAAGCATAGTAGGTATGCAACCAATACATCCCATGAATGACATCAAATTCTACCATGTCTAATTCAATGAGATCGCAACACATCAACTTATGCATAATGCAAATAGGACAACTTCTATAAACTTTTCTAGCAATAATAGAGGGACCAATAAGAGTATACACTTCATATGACTTATGCAACAACTCGAGGTCAATATGGAACTTTCTAGCAACAAAAGGGATAACAAAGGAAAGAGTGGCACCCAAATCAATCAAAGCATATACATCAAATTCAAAGATTTTGAACATACCGGTAACAACATCGAAAAAATTAAAAATGCCTTACCTCCCATGAATAACATAAAATCGATTGTGCCTTGTGGCACCCCCTTGAGGACCATCTCCACCTAATAGAACCGCATTTGTACCCTGGATCTTACCATGGTTTCTTGGACAATCTATCTTCTTGTGACCAAGGTCCCCACAACCAAATCATGCATTAGAACCTTTCAAACATGGGCCATTATGAGTCTTTCCACATTTAGGACACACACCACTAGGAGACACGCCAACAACACCTTGAGTCCTAGGGAGGTCATTGGCAAACCCTCAACTGGTAGCATGATCCCTTGGCCTTGACGAAATTAAGTACCCTTTTGGAACTTTCTTTCAAAACAAGCCATCTTAGCCTCGTGGCTCCTCCTCTTCCTCATATTTTCCACCTCCATTTGCTCGGCATATGTCATCATCCAAGGAAAGACCATGTCACAAATTAGCAAGGCAAACCGACATTCTTCACTCATAAAGTCAGAGACTCCTATCACAAATTTATTCATCCTAGATCTAGGATCAGCCACCAAATGAGGAGTATACTTTGAAAGTTGATTAAATTTGAGGGCATACTACCTCACACTTATAGCACCTTGGTTCAAGTTCATAAACTCCACCAACTTTGCTTTCCTAAGCTCAAGAGGGAAAAGCCAATTGAGGAAAGTCAATTTGAACTCCTCCCAAAGTATCACATAACCATTTCCCTTCTCCCCCTTCCATTGATCATCCAAAATGTAGGCTACCCCCTTGAGTTGATATGCCGCCAACTCCGCCTTTTCATTCGGCCCAACACCCATAGTATTAAAGATTGTGTATATCTCATCAATGAATGCTTGTGGGTCTTCCTCCACTTTTTACCCATAGAAAACCTGAGGGTTCATCCTCATGAAATCCCTTACCATAGCTCCCGTAGTAGCAGCATGAGGGGATTGGGCCCCTTGGTAGACCTGGTTGGCCACCACTTGGGCAAGCATAGTAAGAGCATCCCGTAGCTTACAATTGGTAGGTTGCTCTTCATGGGTTTGGGCACATCTTCCTCTACTGTTTGGCATGATCTAGCATAGTAAAGAACAATCGTTAGGGGGGAAAAATTCACCACAACCCTATAGCATGCTTAGAATATGAAAAAGGAAAACATTTCCTAAAATGCCTCATAGCATCCTACACATAGTCATGTCATGCTTCACAACTATGGATAGGATTCTAATCGACGTGGTGTTTTGGAATCCAAGGATCTATCAACCTAGTGCTCTGATACCAAGTTTATCATGACCCAAGCATAGGATCGAGATGTGACATAATGAATGGGTAACCTGAAAGAACCCCAATCAAGCCTTTTAACTTGTTATTACATATCCTTGGTCGCGAAAGCATATAAAAGGAATAAAGTAAGAAAAAAGGAGTAAGGGGCTAACAGATATCTTCTCAAAATATCAACATCAAAGACAAGGAGTCATAGCTCATTATATCATAAATACACAACTTGTTCAACAAACACCTGTACATACATAGATAGAGCGGGGGCTAAGACAAAGCAACCGGGCTCACCCTTATAGTCTATAGAACATGAGATATTGTCTCAATACATAAATAGTAGCAACATAGACTAAGGTCCCCAAAATGGAGGACTCACCAACAAACATGGAATAGCACTGACTAGCCACGTGGAGGAGAAGGATGATCAACTTAAGCACCAGTTCCTACATGGTGATATCATGTAGGCAAGAGTATGTGTTAGTGCGTTTGAATGTACTAAGTATGTGGGATGCAATGCAATAATAAATCGACATCATGATCAAAATGCATAGCAATATGCAATGAGCATATTATAGCAAGATGGCATATATGAACGATGCATAAGTAAAACATGCTTAAATAACTCATGATCAGATAAAGTATCATATGTGAAGAATATACCAAGCAATATTTTCAAGGTATAAACCCCTTGAGGTTATTGATGATGCCGCCCCATCACTTAGGTGGTGAAGTGCTAACTCTTCACTCGGTTGGTGATAATGCTATCCCATCACCATGGTGGAGAAGTCAAACCCTTCCTTGGTTGATGAGTACAAACCCCCATCTCAGTTAGTGATAATGCCGCCCTATCACCTAAGTGAAGAAGTACAAATCCTTCCCTCGGTTGATGAGTACAAACCCCCATCTCGGTTATCTGGGTTCTTAAACCCCCCAAATTGGGCATGGTCAAATGCAACACTTATGTGTAGAGTATATCATGTACATAAGTTTATTTCATCATCATATAGTCAATCATATCATATCTCATGCTTTGGACCTTCAACACCTCAAGAAACTACATCCGAACATTTTATCAAACACTTAAAAGGGTGTGTAATTCTAGTATAAGACAATGAAATATAGAGATAAAGTTATGCAAGAAAATTCATTGTAAAACCATATATCAATACCTTGAAACACCCTTAAGAAACATACGTCAAGACCCTTCCCCAAATCTTACAATAGATCAAGGGTTTATAGCTCAAAACATAGCAAATAATCACAATTTCATATAGCTTTAACTTAGTGTGCGGTGAATTTCATAATAATCAAGACCCATTTATAAATCAACTTTAAATCATGCAATCTGAGAAAAATGAGGGTTGGGTATCATTGGTGAAAGGAACACATGAAAGAAACCCACATACCTTAGGTCTAGGTTGCTTGGGATTGAGATTGGGAAGAATGAAGGCTTGAAAATGATCTTTGAATCCAATCTTGTTCTTGGATTTCCTTGAAATTAAATTGGAACTTGATAGAGGATTTTGAGAGAATTGAGATGGGAGTAATGTGTATGATCCTTTGGAACCTTGTTTAGGTCTTTTAAGAAGGTTAAGATAGCATTGGAAGTCTAAAAAGGGAATTAGAGTAATTAGCATTTATGAAAATACCATTAGTGAACAGATGGAAAATTTGGCAAAATGTTTCCCCATGGAAGGTCCCACGGGTCTTGTGGAGTGCCCGTGACAAGGTACTTAGTCCAAAACCTGAAGTTGGAAATCGATTGGGAAAAGATATCTCGTCATGACCACGGAGGCCTCCACGGGTCGTGTGGAGCCTCACGGCCCATGTGGAGGCTCATGGCATCAAACTTCTTGCTGGAAAATATTTTCCAGGCTCCAAGCCAAGGGAAAAAATTTGTTCCACCTACCGCGACCCGTGTGGGTGGTCGTGGCCTATGCCTTAACCTCAAACTCACCTCCACACATACCAAGCCTCCCTTACTCACCTTCACGCCCCTCCTCACGATCTATGGTAAGCCTCACGACCCTTGCCACTAGCCATGGTCCATGTCTTAGGCTCAAAATTGTTTTTCCCAACCTCGCATGCCTCACACGACCCATAAAACCCACCACTGCCTGTATAGGTGCCCGTGTGACATAATTGCGCGGGAGGGTCTTATGAAAATGATCATAATTCCCTCATCCAACCTTAGAATGAGGTGAAACAAAGTGTGTTGGAAAGCTAACTCAAAGTTCTTTCATTTGATGTATCGTTGGCTATCCAGTTCGAAATGTGCTAAAAGTTATGCTAGTTTAAATTTGACCCTTGCATGAACCATCATCCAATACTCAACTTTTAGGGAAGTCTTGAAATCGTTTAGATACTAGGAGTCCCCCATGAACATAACACACCCCCAACCTAACCAAATAAGGTTTAAAACATAGATATACAAGAGTATAAAGTTATGGGGTGTCACAGTTTGTTATATGAAAGTTGTCCCTTAGCCTCATTGTTCCTATTTACTCTATCATTGTTGTATTTTATTGCTTTTGCAACTAAGGATGCATAATGATATGTTAGAGCTTTCTTGGGATACCTTCGCGTTCTGCTGTGTCATGTTTAGGCGCTAAGCTTGGGTTATGACAAACTTGGTATCAGAGTAGTAGGTTGTTAGATCCTTGGAGTCCAATACACCACATCGATTTAGAGTCTTATTCATGGTTGTGTTGTGCACCATAACTATGAGTAAGAGGCTATGAGATGTTTTAGAAAATATTTCCCTTTTTCATGTTCTAAGTTCATCCTATAGAGTTAAAGTAAGATTTCCACCTTAACAATTGTTCTATGCTATGCTAGATCATGCCTAACATAAGAGGAAGAAGAGTATGCAAACCCAAGGATTAACCGGATCATGGTGAGCTGCGGGATGCTCTCGCTTTGCTTGCACAAGTTGTGGCTAACTAAACCAACCAAGGGGCCTAAGCTCCTCATGCTCCTACATCAGCTTCTCCGGTGAGAGACTTCATGAGGGCGAGTCCCCTGGTATTCGATGGGTCAAAGGTAGATAAGGACCCTCAAGAATTCATTGATGAGATGTACAAGGTATGGGCTATCATAGGTATGAGGTCAGAAGATAAGGTAGAATTGGCTGCCTACCAACTCAAAGGGATGGCACAAATATGGTACAATAAATGGAAGGAAGAGAAGGGAGTCAACTATGTGGTGCTTTAGGAGGCCTTCAAGTTGGATTTCCTTCATCGGTTCTTCCCTCTAAAACTTAAGGAAGTTAAACTGGTGGAATTTATGAATTTGATACAAGGATCAATGACTGTGAGGGAGTATTCCCTCAAGTTCAACCAACTCTTAAAGTATGCTCCACACTTGGTTGCTGACCCAAGGTCTAGAATGAACAAGTTTGTGATGGGTGTGTCTGACTTGGTGAGTGAGGAATGTCGATCCTCTATGTTGATTAGTGGCATGGACTTGTCCCGTTTGATGATATGCTGAACAAATAAAGGAGGAGAAGTTAAGGAGAGCAGGGGTCATGAGGCTAAGAGGACCCGTTTTGATGGTAAGTTCCAAAAGGGTGGCTGGTTCTATAAAGGCTAAGAGTTTTCTCATGTATCTAATAAGAGGGTTGGCAATGATTTTCCAAGAGACCAAGGTGTTAGGGGTGTGGTTACTAATAGTGGGTGTTTAAAATGTGGTAGAGGTCATAGTGGCCCATGCATAAGGGATACCAATGCTTGTTATGGTTATGGGAAAGTTGGGCATAAGGTGATAGATTTCACTCGAAATCACAACAAGGATAAGGAGGTTCGTCTATAAGTTTTTATGCGATTCCTTTGGGGAGAGGTGGCCGACAAGATGGTTCCCCAAGGCACAATCGGTTTTATGGTTTGCATGGGAGGCAAGGGGTTTATGAGGTACCTGATGTCATCACCAGTATGTTTAAAATTTTTGATTTTAATGTGTATGCATTGATTGATCCAAGTGTCACTCTTTCTTTTGTTACCCCCCCTTTGTTGCCAAAAGGTTCTATGTTGAGCTCGAATTGTTGCATGAGTCATATGACATATTTACTTTTATTGGTGCGACTATTGCTACTAGAAAGGTCTGTAACAATTGTCCCATTTGCATCTTATATAAAATATTGCCTTGTGATCTTGTTGAGTTGGATATGGTTTATCTTTATGTCATTCTTGGGATGGATTGGTTGCATGCATACTACATCTCTATTGATTTTAGAACCCATAGGGTCAAATTCCAATTCCCAAATGAATCCGTCCTTGAGTAGGAGAGTCATAATGTGGTGGTCAAAGGTAGATTCATCTCTTGCATTAAAGCACGTAACATGATCTCTAAGGGGTGCCTTTATCATCTTGTGAGGGTTAGGGATATGGAGTCCAACATCCTTTTCATAGAGTCGGTTCCAGTTGTAAATGAGTTTCTTGATGTGTTTCCAAATGACCCTCTCGGTATTCCTCCTGAAAGGGAAGTAGACTCTGGTATAGACTTCCTCCCCGATACTCAACCCATTTTTATTTCCCCTTACTGTATGGCCCTGACAGAGTTAAAGGAGTAGAAGGAACAACTGAGGGACTTGTTGGAGAAGGATTTTGTTAGGCCTAGCTAATCCCCTTGGGGTGCACTGGTGTTGTTTGTGAAGAAAAAAGATGGGTCTCTTAGAATGTGTATTCACTACCAGTAACTCAATAGGGTCACCATCAAGAATAAGTATCCTCTTCCAAGAATTGATGATTTGTTCGACCAATTGCAAAGCGCTAGCCACTTCTCTAAGATTGACCTTCAATCCTGATATCATCAAGTGAAGGTGAAGGAGTGTGACATTCCCAAGATGACCTTCCGGACTAGGTATGGGCATTATGAATTTGTGGTGATATCTTTTGGGTTGACTAATGCACTGGACATCTTCATATTTCCAACGAATAGTGTCTTTAAACCCTAACTTGATTCATCTATTATGGTACTCATTGATGATATTTTGTTATATTCTTGTGGTGAGGAGGAGCATAGGGCTCATTTGAGGGTTGTGTTCCAAAGATTGAGGGGAGAGAAGTTATATGCTACGTATGAGAAGTGTGAATTTTTCTTGAGAGAGGTTTCCTTCATAGGACTTATGGTGTTAGTAATGGTATTAAGGTGGATCCTAAGAAGACGGATATGATTAGAAATTAGCCTATACCATTGACCCCGTCGGATAAGAGGAGCTTCTTGTTCTTTGTAGGTTACTAACGGAGGTTTGTGAATGGGTTCTCTTCTATTGCTTCTCCTATGGAAAAATTGACTCAAAAGAAGGATAAATTTGTGTGCCCGATGAGTGTGAAAGGGACTTCCAATCCCTGAAAGATATGCTTGTGTCTGCTTCTATATTGGCACTACCGGATGGGCTAGAGGAGTTTGTTATGTATCATGATGCTTTTCGGGTTTGTTTGGGTTGTGTTCTAATGCAATATTGTAAGGTAATAGCCTATGCTTCTAGAAAACTCAAAGTGCATGAAAAGAACTATCCTATAGATGATCTTGAATTGGCCATCATGGTGTTTGCCTTGAAAATTTGGCGTCACTATTTTTGTGGGGTGCATATTGATGTGTTCTCCAACCATAAGAGCCTCTAATATATCTTCACTCAAAAAGATCTCAACTTGATACAAAGAAGGTGGCTAGATCTTCTTAAGGACTATGATATGAGTGTGCATTATCATCCTGGTAAGGCTAATATGGTGGCGGATGCCTTGAGTACGGTGTCTATGGGTAGCCTAGCTCAAGTTTATGATGGTGATAAAGAGGTGGCTAGGGAGGTGCATCGGTTGGCTAGATTAGGGTTTAGGTTGGAAGAGGTTGGTAATGGTGGTGTTTTTGCAGATGGTTCTAAGTCTTCCTTCGTTGATGTGGTGATAGCAAAGCAAGATCTTGATCTCTCATTGTTAGAATTGAAGGCCCTGGTGAAAGAGGACAAGGTGTAGTTTTTCTTCCAAGGGAAAGATCGTGCCTTTGGGTACCTAGGTAGATTGTGTGTGCCTTGTGATGATAGTTTGAGGGAGAAAATCCTTGATGAGACCCATAATTCTTCTTGTTCCATCCACCTTGGTTCCACCAAAATGTATAGAGATTTGAGGGATGTGTATTGGTGGGGAGGCATGAAGAGAGACGTTGACAAATTTGTTTCTGGTTGTCATAGTTACATCAAAGGCCGAGTGGACAAACCCAAGACGTAGAGATTCCTACTTGGAAGTGGGAGGTCATTAATATGGATTTTGTGGTTGGGTTTCCCAAGACTAGAAAGGGAATTCATTCCATTTGGTTTGTGATTGATAGGATGACAAAATTGGCTCACTTTCTACCGGTTAACACCAAATAAGGGGCTGAAGATTATTCTAGGTTATACATTCATGACTTGGTGAGGTTGTATGGGGTTCCTTTGTCCATCATATCGGATCGTGGTTCTCAATTTACTTCACACTTTTGGAGGTCCTTTCAAAGGGGTCTTGGTACAAGAGTTAAGCTTAGTACGACCTTTTACCATCAAACGGATGGTCAAGCCGAAATAACTATCCAAATGGTTGAGGATAAGCCTAGGGCTTGTGTATTAGAGCTTAAGGGTAGTTGGGATGATTATCTTCCATTGATTGAGTTTTCCTATAACAATAACTATCGTTCTAGCATCGGTATGGCTCCTTTTGAGGGCTTTCTGTGGTAGGCATTGTAGAGAACTGGTTGGGTGGTTTGAGGTTTGAGAGGTGGATTCGTTAGGTCCATATCTGATTATGGAGGCTCTTGAGATGGTTACGATGATTAGGGAAAGGTTGAAGACAATGCAAAGTAATCAAAAGTCCTATGCCGATGTGAGTAGAAGAGATCTTGAATTTAATGTTGGTGATTGTGTTTATTTGAAGGTGTCACCCTAAAGGTATGGTTCATTTCAGTAAGAAGGGCAAGTTTACCCCAATATATGAGGGTCCTTATAGGGTAATGAGGAGGATTGGCAAGGTGGCTTATTAGTTGGAATTGCCTAGTAAGATGGATTTGGTTCATCCAGTCTTTCATGTATCTATGTTGACGAAATGTGTGGGAGACCCTAATACTATTGTTCCTCTTAATGTTGTCAGTTTTGTTGAAGATAATTTGACCTATGAAGAGGTTCTAGTTTAGATATTGGATAGACAAGTGAAGAGGTCGAGGAACAAGGATGTGGCTTCCATTAAGGTCCTCTGGAGGAATCAACAAATTGAATGTGCTACTTGGGAGGTTGAAGTGGGCATGCAAAAGCAATATCCTTACCTTTTCCACTCCATTAAAACCTAAGGTATTAATCTACGTCCTCTACATGATCTCAGGTCTTATGTTCAGAACTCATGTCATTGCATACGTTCATGTTTAAATTGACAAGTTCATGATGATTTTACACTTATAATGAGATTTTTGAAATGATGTTTAAGTGTATTGTTGCATCTCTATGTGGGTTGAAATTGTCATGTTTGTATCTCTCATATATATTTCTTTTTAGAACCGAAGATGAATGTTCCAAGGGATAGATATTGAAACGACCCTAAAAAGTGCCCAAAAATGTGCCTCGGAAGTGCCTGGATCATAATTTCCATTTATCTCATATTCCATAAGTGATATCGAAAATCCAATTTTATATTCTTGTTCAGGGGGTCAAATTGAGTGGGAAATGAGTCTAAACACAATTTTAGAGTAAATGACTTGCAATTTCATTTTCTTAAAAATTGAATTCCAGAGAGGTTTTCGCGCCACTGGTGCGATGCGCCAAGGGGCACCATCGTATATTTCCTATCTAGGTTTTCAAGTCAAGTCCAAGGCTTTTGGGTCTTAGGCCTAAGTGTTCCCAAGCATCAAAACACCAATACTTAGCCATATTTTACCCTTATATCACTCTAAACATTCCCCAATACTCATTCAAACACTTAGCCAAATATTTTACTCCTAAATTCAAGTCTCAAAACTCATCCGGATCTCAAGGTTCTCATTCAAGCTTCAAGTCTCCACCTTCAATCTTCATCAATCTATTCTCCAAAGGTAAGGTATGTGGGTTTCTTTCATGAGTTCCTTTCACCCATGATGCCCAAGATTCCTTTTACCTAAAATTGCATGATTTATATTTGATTTACTCATGGGTCTTACTTATCATGAATTGTGCTGCACACTATGTTGGGGTTCGTGATTGTTTTAGCATGTTTTGAGCTATGAATCTAAGATCTAATGTGAGATTTGATGAAGGGTTTTGATATATATTCCTTGAGGGTGTTACCAAGTATTAATTGATGGTTTTACATTAGATTTGCTTGCATGATTTCATCTCTAAATTGCAATGTTTTACACTAGCACTACACACCCACCAAGTGTTTGATAAAATATCCGGTTATGATTTCTTGAAGAATTGAAGGTCCAATGTATGTCTTATGAGTTTAATGACTTTATGATAATGAAAGGAATGTATGTATATGATGATGATGAAAGGAATATATGTATATGATATTATCTCTATAGTGTTGGGGATGACCAATCCTAACTCGGGAGGTTGTAGGCTCGGGTAACCTTGTTGAGGGGTTTGTACCTTGATCGCCTCGCTCAGGAGGTGGCAAGCTTGTAAAACCTTATCGGGGGATTTTTACCTTGATAACCTTGATGGAGGGGGGGTTGTGTCTCTTCAACCTTGTTGGGGGTTTTATGCCTCCTCAACCTCATGAAGGGGTTTGTACCTCATGATATCATCATGTAGGATCTGGAGCCCCACTTGATCATCCTCCTCCACATGGCTAGTATGATATCCCTCAAGCTTGTTGGTAAGTTCTCCATTCCGGGGATGATGTTTATGATGTTATGCTATGTACTTAGACTATTTTTATTTTACTTATGTATTAACTATGAGGGTGAGCCTAGTTGCTTGTCTTGGCCCCCGCTCTTATCTATGTAGTAGAGGTGTTGTTGAACATGATATGTATCTATTTTATGAGATTGGACTCTCTCTTGACTCTTAATATTTGTGATATGGAAGTTGTCCCTTAGCCCCATTGTCTCTATTTTACTCTATTGTTGTTGTATTTTATTGCTTCTGCGACGAAGTATGTGTTATGATATGTTAAGAGGCTTGCTTGGGGTCTGTTCTGGTTCCCCATGCACCGTATCACGTCTAGGCCTTATGCTTGGGTCGTGACACCCAATCACCATGTTAAAGGGTGGATACCTCGACCACCTTGTTGGGGGGGAAGGGTGACATACCCAATCACCATGTTGAGGTTTGGATACCTTGACCTCCTTGTTGGGGGGTGACATGCCCAATCACCATATTGAGGTGTGGATACCTTGATTACCTTGTTGGGGGGTAACATGCCCAATCACCTTGTTGAGGGCTGGATACCTCAATCACCTTCCAAGGGGGTGACATGCCTTGGATTCTAAGTAGTAGTTCGCTTGGTCTATATTGATTATGGTCTCTTCCCACAGATGTAATATATATTTTACAAAGTATATGATTTACAAGCCTGTTTTATTTCAAGCATTGATCATGCATGCCATATTGGTATTATACCTATCCATTGCTTATGATTATGCATTTTGACTATGATGGATCATTTCTAGTTGCATTACATTCTAGATACATTGTACATTCAAACATATTAATGCATAGTCTATGCCTACATGATGTTACCATGTAGGGACTGGATCACCTCTTGATCATTATCCACGTGGCTAGTTCGGTGCTTGGGAGATAAGTTTTGGCGAGTCCTCAAGCCCGAGGATATTATCCTTGTTACTTTTTCTATATTGAGATTTCTTTATGTTGAACACTTTCTTTTATGAGGGTGAGCCCAGATAGTTTCTTGGCCCCCACTCCAATCTACGTTAGAGCTGTTATTGGAACATTTGATGTACTTATGTTATGAGCTTGACTCTTGAATGCTTTATGATTATCAGAGACTTCCCTTAGTTGCATTTCCCTTATTTATACCACTTGTTATTATTTTGCTTCAGTGACCAAAGATATGTGATTGATATGCTAAGAGGCTTGTTTGGGGGTTCCTTTGGGTTCCCCATTCGCCGTGTCACGTCTAGGCCCTAGGCTTAGGTCATTACAAGGTCTATAGAATTTCTCTAGCATATTCTATCTAGTGATGGTGTTGTAACGACCTGACCTAGGGGCCATTTCATCATAATGTGAATAAGATACCCGAGGGCACCTCACCCAAACCATCTAAAATATCTTAAGCATTCATAAGCATTAAACGTAAGAAATGCAGAAGTAAAATAGGGAAGGGTCTATTTGCCTTTTTTAAGACAATGAAGAAACATTAAAAAGCATGAATAACTAACATAATTTTTTTCATAAAGCATACCGACCAATATATCGACGGACGAAATAGGTAACAATCGATTTTCATCAAATACAAAAGACTCCAATGTTTACCAACATAGAAAGTAAAAGCCTCAAAGGGTCAAAAATACATCGTCTCAAAATAAAATAAAAGATAAAGTGGAAAATGGTAGAATCCCAAACTAAGGGCTCACAAGAAATAAAAGTGCTAGTCTCGAACACTAACTACTAGCCACGAGCCGATAGAGCAATGCCTGTCCCTACATGGTTAAATTATCCAGGCAAAATATGTGTTAGTACATTAGGATGTACGAAGTATGTGCAATGCAGTGTATGCCTGAAATTGTAATGCCATCATTAATAAATATAACAAATAATTACATGTAAGATGATAAGTACATAATGTGAGCGTAAGCATGAACAAGGAATATAGCTCAATATGAAAGATAAAACATGCATGAGATATCACATATAAGGAAGAATATCATAGAGACATAAACTTTTACGATAAAAAGTTAACCGACATGTAAGACCATGTGAGCAACTACACTGAATCCAACATAACCCCCTACGTTGGCACAAGGAGATCACTTGTTGGGTGGAACTCTTTCAACTTCGCATGCATCTTAATAACATAAATAACTACATAGATCCACTAGCCTAGCATACAAGGGCTCTTATGATGGCACACAGTTAGGTACATTGAGATTTATCTTTAATGGTTCATTACTCAATTGACAAAATGAATCCCGAACTCATGTTCAGTCAGTGCTAAGTAATCCCATAAAATCTTTAAAACATAACTTAGAATCATAAGTGGTAATCATAGGAGTAGGTGGGCTAGTGAGTATGTTCCTTAAATCTTGGGGACCTTCTTAAACATCTTTAGGGAAATTCTCAACATGCTTATATCTTTGATGAATCATTACTATGAAACTTAACTTTATTTCCCTAGTCATCATCATAAATCATGCAAAACTTTACTTGAAAACTAGGTGGGCCAGGATTTTAAATGGAACAATCATAAATTGCATAAATCGTGGACATATACTTCTTTAAAGACATGCAAAATAATCCACATCTCAACATTAGCAAAACCTAGCATTGGGGTCATCATCAACAACTCAAAAATAGACATATACTTGATAAAATATCACAAGGCATTATTATAATCATTTAATAACATAATGTAACATGAAATCATCATAACCATGCATATTTACTTGAGGAACTTAAAGAAAAGGTAAAATATTTAAAGAGGACTTTATGGGCTCAAGGGTACCTATAAATTAAACTCATATACCATCGAAGACTTGGTAAGAACAAACTTTTGTGAAGAACATTGAAACCCTATCCTTTCCTCGCCCTTTTATTGAGGGAGTATTGCGTTAGAAAAATTTTAGAATTGAAAGAATGAAAGAAAGCCTAAGGTCTTAGGGATTTAGGGATTGGTTTAGGGCCCTTTTGATTAAAAAAAGACATGGTTTAGGAATAGAAATTGCTAAATTGACAAAATTATTGTATTGATCCTGTGAAAGACTACTTAGGGGTCGTGGGATGAACCATAGGCCATAGGTCTTGCTCGTCCTATTAACTTCTCCAAAACCCTAAAATTATTTTGTTGAACTCAAAACTACGAAGTGATCATATGGGCCATCGTTTGATCTACGACTTGTCATTAGACTCGTAGAGTCTTTCCATACTTCACCATTAATGTTTCATTTTCTTAGACCCTATGCACGAAGGGATTCCATGGGCCGTACATGGTTCTACGGGCCATGATAGAACTCGTAAACCACTTTCTGTCAAACTCCAAAATTTCTTCATATCTGATAGTCCCACAAATGACCTTATCTGCGGACCATCATCCTTTATACGGGCCGTCAATATGTTCTTGGAATACCTCACACTTGGAAATTTTTTTCCTTTTCTAACATTTATGTTTAAGGATCAAACCTATGTGCTATATATCCATCTATGACCTATAAGTCAACTTCATGAACTTGACTTCATGTCTTTTTTCTATCCAACTTTTCTGTACTCTGGACTCCTAACTTGGGGGTCATTATAGGTATTATGATTGATCCAAAGAAAGTCAACGCGGTTAAGAATAGGTCGAGACCATTGTCTCCTTTAGACATTAGAAGCTTTTGGGCTTACCCAGGTACTATAGAAGGTTTGTTAAAGGATTCTCTTCCATTGCGTCGCCTTTGAAAATTTGACTCAATAGAAGGTAAAGTTCCAATGGTTGTATGAGTGTGAAAAGATTTTCCAAATCTTGAAAGATCATCTCACATTGACTCTTATTTTCACATTATAGGAAGGATCTAATTTGTTTGTTGTATATTTTGACGCCTTGTATTTTTCTTTGGGTTGTGTTTTGATGAAACATAGTAAGTTGATAGCATATGATATTTGGGAATTGAAAGTGCATGAGTGAAATTATCAAATACATGATCTTAAATGCTAGCTATGATAGCTTTGAAAATTTAGCATCACTGTCTCTATGGGATGGATGTTGATATGTTTACTGACCACAAGAGCTTGCAATATATATTCACCTAAAGATATTTTAACTTATGGCAAAAGGGATGTCCTGAACTCCTGAAATACTATGACATGTTCTATTGCTAGGGCAAGGAGAACATTCTGGCTGATGCACTTAATAGCTTTCATATGGATAATGTGGGTCATTTCAATGGTAGGCCACAAGAACTAGTCAAAGATGTGCACCACTTGGCCCAATTTGGTGTGAGAATAATAGAATCCAATAAGTGTGCTTTTATCATGCACAATGGTTCTGAATCTGTGTTGGTAAATGATGTTAAAGAAAACAAAACATGGATCCTTCAATGGTGAAGTTAAAAAATTTTTTTGTTGATAAGAAGATTGAGGTTTTTCACAAGGAGGTGATGGAGTGCTTCCTTATCAAGGTCTCGACGTTGATGGTATAAGGGGTATTTATGTTAAGTGAGGCTCACAATTCCCAATATTTTGTCCATCCATGATATAACAAGATGTATAGATCATGAAGGAAGTGTATTAGTGGGATGGCATGAAAAAAGATATAGCAAGGTTTATAGCAGAATGCCTATGCTGCCAACAAATGAAGGTTGATCATCAAAGGCCAGGTGGTTTAGCCCACAATATTGAAATTCCTACTTAGAAGTGGGAGGGTGTGAACGTGGACATTATAATAGGATTGTCTCATACTTGCAAGCAATATGACTCGATATCAGTGATTGAGGATAGAATGACCAAGTCATCCCGTTACTAATTAAGGCTTCCTACTCCCTTGAAGATTATGTAAAGATGTATATCCAAGAATTGGTAAAATATCAGGATGTGCCTTTGTCCATGATACCTAATCATGGTACTCTATTAACACTTTATTTAAGGAAGTCATTTCAAAATAGTCTCGATATCAAGGTTAAGCTAAGTACCTTCTGAAGGGCCTAGCAGGGGTGCTCTCCACGACTCCCACCATGGCTTGTGGTAGGTCCACAGGCCATGAAAGGTCTTGTAGTCACCCCCTCTCCAAGCATTCTCTAGGGCTTCTTTAACTAGGTCCTACCATGGCCAGTGGTGCACACCATAGCCCATGGTGTGTCTGTTGGTGAGCACCCTACGCAAAATTTTGAAAATTTCCCCTTTTTAGCCTTTGTTTTTGACCATCCAACTTACTGCAACAACTAAAGACTATAACCGAGTAATAATATGGTGAATGTGGAACCTAAAGGTGCCCTATCTAAGACTCATAGAATATAATAAGCCTAGGTATGGTAGTAAAGCATTGACATAAATAAAGCTAGCAGAAATAAGTCTTAAATTCAAAGCTAAGTGTGGAAGTCAAGAGCCAATACTAGCTCAGTCTCATGTAAAGTAAGAAAAAAACAAGAGTCTCAATCATAGCAATATAAAAGTATGAATGCAAAGTCTTGTCCGCGAAGCATAGGAATTTGCTAAGTCTTCAAGTTTAATGTTTAGATCTAGCCACGATATGTAGGAGTAGTACTGTCACCTGCCCCTACATTGTGATGTAATGTAGGCAAAAAGTATGTATTAGTATATTGGAATACATTAAGTATGTAGGCATGCAATGGAATAAGAAAACATCATATTATTATACAATATGCATACTCATATCATGGAAATAAGGCACAAGAGATGATGAATAATAAATGCATCTTTAAATCAGAAATTAAGGAATGATAAAACATATCAAAATGATTATATACATACTTACATAGGAATAGGACCATAACCAATAATATGACCATGTGGGTATTACGTGGAATCCCGTTTTGGCCTCCACACAGGAGAATGAGGAGTCTACTTGCAAAGGTACAACTCTACCTACAAAGTTGGTATCATGAAAATGATGCTATATGTGGATTCACTAGCTAAGACATACTGGCACATAATCCTATGGTGGTACATGATTATGAGACTTAAGACTTTATAAAAGAATTTCTTGGGTCGAGGCCTAACTTATGCCTCATTCAGTGCTACAACCCAAGCCTAGGGCCTAGACGTGACACCATGCATGGGAAACTCGAAACAACCCAATAAGCCTCTTAACATATTATTTGCACATACTTGGTTGAAGAATATAAAAATAAACATTTAACAAATAATTCAAAGGGAATAGGGGTCCATGACTTATTCTATGGGGATGAATATGGAAAAGGTATTTACATGAATCACATAGTAAGCAATATCTAAGGGGAGGGCTAGTATGACTCAAGCTATGGGGAAGTAGGGACTTAGGACATTCATCACTTTCCATCAACATCAACATCATCAAATAACATCACATACGGGATAAGTAATAAAGGGTAAGTCTCTATAGAAGCTCAAACAAAGCATAGTGAGTACATAGCATATCATAGCATAGCATGGTATCCAACAACACCTTTAAGTAAGTAAAGGATGGGGGCTAAGATAAAAGTGAGATATTATCCCCTAAGTGGAGGGATCAGCACTCAATTATCTTCACAAATCTAAGCTATCAAGGTAGAAGAGGATGAATAGGAGCTTAGACCCCTACATGGTTAGATCATGTAAGTAAAAAGTGTGTGTTAGTACTTAGAATTTACTAGTATGTGGAATGCAATGCAACAATAGAAAATAAGCTTCATAAACGAGATGCATAATTATATACAATAGGGTATAAGCTCAATATGCTATGAAGGAATACACTTTAATGAAAACTTACATAAAACATAAGTTCATAATATCATACATATGTTGGAGAAGACCATAACTGACATAGAACATTTGAGCTACTATATCTAATCCCATGAACACCTTTCATTGGAAAAATGCCAATTCGCTCCTTCCATTGTGAAATGGCCAATGAACCCCTTCATTGGAAAAAGGAAATCTACTTGCCAAGTTAGATATCTAAAACTTTGGTAACTTTGCAATTGCATCTTTAAGGATCATTTTGGCTTACTTGGATCCAATAGCCTAAACATATCCTACAAGGGCTTCTATGTTGTCACATCGTTAAGGAGACAAGAGGTTGCTAGTAGGATTCCTTTACCGAATCCTACCATAATGGCCCACTCGGTGCTACACCATTCCCATGGAAAACATTTGAAAACATATGCATAATCAAAATTATCATAAACTTAAAAGCATAGCTTTAACATCATAGACATATAGGAAAAGCTATCTTAACTTAAGATCTATATGTAGGGATTTACCCTTTTGAACAATGATCTATCTTTAACATAACTTTGAGGGATTCAAATCTGTAGGACCCCACTCATGGGGATAGGAGACATGTAAGAAGTAAGTTTTGGAAAATTTGAAATGTTAGTGTTTACAAAGGCGGTTTATGACTCATAAGATGAAGTACAACTCGTAAAGTGGGTTCATAAAACCTTGTTGACTTGATGAAATTTGGGATCCTTCTGAAGTTCAATCTATGACTTATTAGATCACCTGTAAAATTCTCTATGAGTTGTAGATGGTCTCGTATAATGAGATTAGGAGAAAGGGGTCTCTGATGTTTTGAAAAAGGGCCATCCGACGAAACCCCATCTATAACCCATAGAATGTTCTACTGCCCGTAAATAGGTTCTCGTAGACCTATCTGGCTAGGATTTTAATAGGGGTAGTTTGACCTTTCATCTTTTTTTAAACCCAAGCTACGTCATTTGGACCCTATCTATGTCCCCTATCAGCATATGAAATCCTAATTCACCTCATTCCTCCTCATTCCAAAAACACTCTAAGTGTCAAAACTCTCTCAAGCTCTTCAACTATTTCAAGAAAAGGGTAGAAGCTAGGGGTTTCAAATCTTTCATCTCCAAACTAGGTTTCCTCCACTATAATCACACTGAGGTATATGGGTTTGATTATGGGAACCTTCCTTTCCACTAGTCCAACCAATCTTCTCCTCAAGCTACATGAGATTTATTGATTATTTTAAAGGTATTTATGAACTCTTGCATATGGTGATATTACTATGAAATGTGCATGTAATTACTGTTTAAGTTCTTCATGTAATTGTTTTATTATGCTTAAATATCATTGGGGTTTGATATTGTGATGAATTTTATAATATTAAAGTCTTGTACTCTATGATGCTATAAAAAGCTACGAAGGAATATGTTAGTTTTAGTTAGTTTTTATGGTACCCAAGATAAGGTTTTTTACTTCAACATTGGTGGGTTGATTTGGATAACTTTAAATGAATTGATTTTATTCCTCTCTTGTCTCATAATTTTGAAATTTATGATTTTAAGTACATATGCATATACCCACCATGTTTTACTAAATCTATATGACAAGGGTTCTTACGTCAATGAATGATTATTACATGAATTTTATGACAAACATGTTATGATAAGTTATGGCCTCCTAAACATGCATTGAACTCATGAAAAGTTCCCGTGATTTTTAAAGAAAATATTGAGCCCTTATGCTATATAATCCACCATCTTGTGAGAAAATCATGTCGCATGAAGTGGTCAGGCGTGATAAATATTCTACCTTTATGTACTATCTAAAGCTCACTAGAAGAGGTCAAGTATGTTACAATCTCTACCGTCATGTGTAATGCAATGCCTACTAGAAGGGTTCAAGCCTAGAGAGGTATATGTCATGTGTAGGGTTCATGTATTTGAATGAGCTACTCATGTCATGTTATCAAGTTTCTAAAAGTTATGCAAGTTATGATTAAGCTTATGATCATTTCAAATATTTTGTGGGACTAGACCTAGTACTGAAAGAGGATTAAGGTAGGGGATCAACCTAAGGCGTCCTTATATAATGTCTTGGTCTCTTAACTATATGCCACCATAGATTTATATTATTTCCCTAAATGGGACTTTACTAGTGGATCCAACTAGGTTATGTTACCCACTATGTGGGGTTATGCTTGGTTTACCTTGGCAAGTAGACCACTCCTTTTTTTGGTGTGGAGTGAACACCAAGATTCCGAGTAGTAGCTCACTTAGTTTTATATGTCGTTTAGGGTCTCCTCCCACATATTTATGATATATTATGTAAGTGTGATTATCTTCATGCACATATTAACTTAAGCATTGATCATACATGTCAAATTGAGCTAATGTCTATTGATTATGATTATACATATTGATTATTATTGCTTATGTTCCTTGTTGCGTGATATCTTGCATATTTAGTACAATCCAAGTACTAACACATACTTTTTGCCTACATGATCTAACCATGTAGGAGCCAGAGCTCCTGTTCATCCTCTTCCTCCTCGTGACTTGGTGAGTCCTCCATTTTGGGGACAACATTCACTTTATTTTCATGATTTATTAATACTTTCTTATTTTAGACTTTTTATCTGTTTTGGCTGAGCCTGGGTGATATCTTGACCCCCGTTCCACTCGTATTAGAGGTGTTGTTGGATATGAAAGTTTATATATTGAGCTTCACTCCTAGTATCTTTATGTAATTGTGAAGACTTCCCATGGTCCCTTTATCCTTCTATGCTTGTTGTATATAGATTTATATGATGCAAGTCCTAAGTCACTGAATATCCCTATAGCGTGAGTTATGCTTACCCAAACCATGGACTTATTTGCTATGTTATCCATATTTATCCTCTTTCCTACAATATCCCCATAGTATGAATCCAAAGTCTCGCTTCCCTTATAAATTATATTCTAGATGTTTACTATTCTTTTATGCTTCCATGAAACCAAGGATATGCCATGCATTCTTAAGAGGACTGTTTGGGATCCATTCGGGTTCCCGTTCACTGCGTCACATATGCACCCTAAGCTTGGTTCGTGACAAGCTTGGTATTAGAGAACTAGGATTGTAAATGGTCCTCGAAAATCCAATGCACTATTTCAAGTGGAGTCTTACCCATGGTCGTGAAATACGCCACAACTATGAATAAGAGGCTATGAGGCGTTTGAGGAATGGTTAACTTCTTCATGATCTATGTCATGCCTTAGATTTAGAATATGGTTTCCTTCCCGAACGAGTGGTATTTTACTCTTATATATCATACCACAACCAAGGAGGATCGCTCAAAGATCTCCCATATCCGAGGAACGTCCATCCTATCCGGTTCCTCAAGCTCCCCAAGAAGAAATGCTTACGCATACCGAATACCGAAACATCATTTCCATGTAGGCATAAGTCGTGACCAACCAATTGAACCAAGGAGCCCAAGATCCTCATGCTCACACCCCAGCTTCAAGAATTAGAGAATTCATAAGGATGATCCCTCTGGATTTTAATGGATTCAAAATGGAAGAGGACCCCCAAGAATTCATTGATGAGATATACAAATTGCTTGCTATCATGGGGTGAGTTCGGAAGATAAGACGGAACTTACAGCCTATCAACTCAAGGGTGTTGCACAAGTTTGGTTTACTCAATGGAAACTTGAGAAGGAGAATGACGGTCCTATCCTACGGGAGGAATTTAAAGCCATATTCCTCAACCAATTCTTCCCTATTGAATCGAGAGAGGCAAAGATGATGGAGTTCATGAATCACAAGAAAGGCTTTATGAGTGTGAGGGAGTATTCCTTTAACTTTAACAAGATCTCTAAATATTCTCCTCACTTGGTTTCCGACTCTAGGTCAATGATGAACAAATTTGTATCAAGGGTATCTGACTTGGTGAATGAAAAATGTTGCACCACTATGCTTGTGGGTGATATGGACTTGACTCGGCTCATGACTTATGCCAAGCAACTTGAAGGGAAGAAGCATAGGAAAAAAGGAGAATGGAGTCCTAAAGGGCTTGGTATGATAGTGGTTTTCAAGGTATTAAGGATGGCCGCTTACAAAGAGGTCACAAGTTCCTAGGCTAATGATCCTCCAATTCTCAAAACAAATGATTTGCTAATGATAGGGTGCCTAAGCCTAGTGCTCAAGGTGGAAATGGTAGTATGACTTTTTCAAGGTGTCCAAAATGTGGGAGAAATCATGGTGGAAAAGTCTTGAGGGATTCGAATGCTTTTTATGGGTGTGGAAAAGTAAGCCATAAGCTTGTTGATTGTCCTTATGCTCAAAACAAGGGAAAAGATGGTTGTCCTCAAGGAAAAGGTGCTCATGTTGATCGAAGTGCACAAGGAGGCCAATAAGGGGGTGCTCCATGTCATAATCGGTTCTATGCCTTTCAAAGCTAACAAGGAGTGGAGGAGGTGACCAATGTTATTATCGGTATATTAAAGGTTTATGATTATGATGTGTTTTCTTTATAGGATCCGGGTGCTATTCTCTCTTTCATTACTCCTTTTGTTGCTAACAAGCTTCATGTGTGTCCAAAATTGTTGTGTGAACCCTTTGAGGTGTCTACCGTTGTTGGTGAGACCATTATTACTAGAAGAGTCTATAGGGGTTGCCTCATGTCTATATTGTTTAAAGTGTTACCCTGTGATTCTGTTGAACTTGACATGGTGGATTTTGATATTATTCTAGGAATGGATTGGTTACATGCATATCATGCTTCCATTGATTGTAGAACTCGAAATTTAAGTTTTAATTTCCTAATGAGCCTGTCTTTGAGTGGGATGGTTATAATTCAATTGTCAAGGGTAGGTTAATTTCTTGTCTTAAGGCACAGAGATTGATTGCTAAGGGTTTCATTTGCCTTCTTATAAGGGTTTGGGATATTGAGTCTAATGTCCCTCCTATCAAGTTGATTCCAGTTGGTAATGGATTTCTTAATGTCTTTCCTAATGAACTTCCCGGTGTCCCTCGTGAAAAGGACATAGATGCCAATATAGATCTCCTCTATAATACTCAACCTATTTTCTTTACTTCTTACCGTATGACCCCAATGGAGTTAAAGGAATTAAAGGACCAATTGAAGAATTTGTTAAAGAAGGGTTTTTTAAGGCCTAGTAAGTCACCTTGGGGTGTACTGGTGTTTTTTGTAAGGAAGAAAGATGGCTCACTTAGAATGAGCATCGACTATCGGCAACTCAATAAGGTTACAATAAAGAACAAGTATCCTTTGCTAAGGATAGATTGCTTATTTGATCATCTATAAGGGGTTAGTCAATTTTATAAGATTGATCTTCGGTCCGGGTACCACCAAATGAGGCTGATGTCATGACCCAGGTTGAGAGCCTAGGCATGACACAACGAATGGGAACTCGAAAGGACCCAAACAAGCCTCTTTGCATATCAATTATATATCCTTGGTTGGGGAAACAAAGTAAACAACAATAAGAATATAAACAAGGAATAAAAGGGGCTAAGGGAAGTCTTGACATATATAAAGCATAAAGAGTCAAAGCTCAAAGCATAGATACATAAATTGTTCCAACAACACCTCTAAGCATAGATTGGGTTGGGGCAAAGACACTTTCCGAGCTCACCCTCATGGTATCAAAAGTTGAACATAAAGATATAACAAAAATATGAGTAGCGTAGCTAGTGTCCCCGAACTTGAGGACTCACCAAAAGCTTATCTTCAAGATGTCAAAACCATCCATGTGAAGAATGATCATGAGGTTCTCCAGTTCCTACATGGTGATATTATGTAGGCATAAAGTATGCGTTAGTATGTTTGAATGTACTATGTATGTAGGATGCAATGCAACAAGACATAGGTAACATAGTCAAAATGCATAATCATAAACAATGGACAAGTATAGTAACAATATGGTATACATGATCGATGCTTAAAGTAAAACATGCTTGTAAATCATATGCTTATATAGAACATGATACATGTGTAGGAAGATACCATATCCAATAGCCCAAGTAAGCTTTACTTGAATACAAGGCATGCTACCTCCTTGGATGGTAATTGAGGTACATACCCCTCAACAAGGTAGATAGGCGTACCATCCCCCCATCACAGTTGCCAAGGTACATACCCCTCAACATGGTAGATGGGCATGCCAGACCCCATCATAGTGGTTGTGGCTTGACACCCACTCAACAAGGTGGTTGGGCATGCCACCCCCAACAAGGTGTGGTCAACTTGAAACACTATAGACACTTTTCATAAATTCAGTACATACATACAATCCCTTAATCATCATAGAGTCACTTAACTTGTAAACCATGTCATAGACCATTAATAACTCAGGAATTCATGTCGACATTTATCAAATACTTGGCGAATACGCAATGCTAGTTCAAAATCATGAAATTCAAGAATGAAAGCATATGATCAATCTCGATGTAAATTATCCAACCAATATATAGTGAAACCCTCATGTATGATACCTTGAAATTCTTTATTAAACCTCATAATAGATCATAGTATTATAGCGCAAAATATGCATAGTCACAATAGATAAACTATCTCATAGTATAATCTTGAAATAGGTAGACATGTGATTCCAATAAACATTTCATAAAACCCCAACATAATTTGTAATTATAATTCATAATAAGTAATACCATAAGTAACACAACTTGAAAACATGCAATTTTCATAAAAAGGAAGGTTGGGTACCATGGATGAAAGGACCCAACGGTTAAAACCCACATACCTCAAATTGGGGCTTTCCTTGATGATGATTTGAATGATAACATGACACTTGAATGAAGTTCTTGATATCTAAAATTAATCTTGGGACACTTGAATTTGGATGAAATATTTGGCTAAGTGTTAGAGAGGGTTTTGAGAGAGTCTTGAGCGATATAGAGTTGAAAAATGGCTAAGTATAGGTGTTTTTACGCATAAGGGGGCATAGGGCCAATACCCCAATGCCTTATGCCGAGACAGGAAGAAAAAGAAAGTCACAACACTGCTCCACGACAGGTCTGCATTGCGGAGTTGTTGCGAACAACTTCTGGAATGAAAATTTTCGAAAATCAATTTTTTTGCTACGGGTCCTCTAAAATCAGGCTTATGCCCATTTCCTATTCAATTTTCACCCCAATCAAGAATATGAAGTTTAATTTTGGATGTCTCACATGGATTTTGAGATATATAAAAATTATGATTATGGGCATTTTCGAAGCACATTTTTGGGGAGTTTCAATATCTCCCCCTTGGGAATATTCGTTCTCGAATGTCAAAGAAGTGTACTTGAGAGAAGTAATTATGAGAATTTCAGCCTGACAAGAATGCAATAATGGACATAAACACGATTTTCAAAAATCTCAGCATAAGTTTCAAAAATCACCATAAACTTGTCAATATAAACATGAATGCATGCAAAATGTTGAAATCATATAGGGGACTTAAATTAGTACCTTAGGCTTGGGTAGAGTGGAAGAGATATGGATGTCTCTTTTGCATGTCTACCTCGGCTTCCCATGTGGCACTTTAAACTTGTTTGTTTCTCCAAAGAACCTTGATGAAAGCTACATCCTTGTTTCTCAATCTCATCACTTTCCTATCTAATATTTCTACCAGAACCCCTTCCTAAAGTCAAATTATCTTCTACCACTCCCACAACATCCAAAGGTACAATAGCACTTAGTTCACCCACACACTTTCTCTACATAGATACATGGAAGACTGGATGAACCATATTCATATCAATGGGCAACTCTAACTCATACGCCACCTTACCAATCCTTCTCAACACTCTATGAGGACCCACAAACCTTGGGCTCAATTTACCCTTGTTACCAAAACGGATAACACCCTTCATGGGTGATACTTTAAAGTAAACTTGATCACCAATCCTAAATTTAAGATCTCTCTTTCTCACATCAGAATATGACTTTTGTCTACTTTGTGTTGTTTTTAATCTCTCCCTTATAAACCTCACCTTCTCCAAGGCTTCCATGACCAAATCTAGATCAAGCAAAGCCACCTACCCCACCTTCAAACCACCCAATTGGGAATCTAAAACTCCTACCATAAAGAGCATCAAAAGGAGCCATACCAATGCTTGAGTGGTAGCTATTGTTGTAAGCAAATTCAATGAGTGGAAAATTCGATGAACACATCAACATGAACCCCATTCAAGTAGTGACGCAAAATTTTCAAGGAAAATACCATGACTACTCATTCGAGATCGTGGGTGGGATAATTCTTTTCATGAATGTTAAGTTGTCTAGAGGCATACATTATTACCTTACAACTTTTCATCAAAACACGCCCCCAAAAAATTCTCGAGGCATCACAATACACAACAAACCCTTTCAAACCCTTCGGTAGAGACAAGATAGAAGCGGAGACAAGCTTATCTTTTAAAGTTTGGAAACTATTTTCACAGTCATCAGTCTACACAAATTTCGCCTTATTTTTGGTCAACTTGGTCAAAGGGGAAGCAATAGAAGAGAACCCATTTACAAACCTCCGGTAATAAACCATTAAACCCAAGAAACTTCTAATGCTCGATGGAGTCAAAGGCCTAGGTCAATTTCTAATAACCACCATCTTCTTAGGTTCAACCATAATACCATCACTTGACACCACATGTCTAGAAAAGCAATCTATTTCAACCAAAACTCACATTTTTCACATTTAGCATACGACTTCTCCTCCTTCAAGATTTGCAACACCACCCTCACGTGATCCACATGCTCCCGCTCACTATAAGAATAGATCAAGATATCATTAATAAAAACCACCATAAAAAAGTCAAGACAGGGTTTAAAAAGCCTATTCATAAGATCCATGAATATAGCCGGTGCATCCCAAGGTGATTTACTAGGCCTTATAAAACTGTTCTCCAATAAATCCCTTAATTACTCATTCAACTCCGTCGGGGCCATACAGTAAGGGGGAATAGAAATGGGTTGAGTATCAGAAAGAAGGTCTATACCAATGTCTATTTCCCTTTTAGGAGAAACACTGGGGAGCTCATCGGAAAGACATCAAGGAATGCATTAACCCCTGGAACCGATTCTATAGGAAGGATCTTGGGCTCAAAAAATCGACCTCAAGTCCACTCAGTGCTAAGTGATCTAACGAAACCATTAAAACATAACTTAGAATCATAAGTAGTAATCGCAGGAGTAGGTGGGCTAGTGAGTATTTAACTTTCATCTTGGGGACCTTCTTAAACATCTTTAGGGAATTTGGAAACATGCTTATATCTTTGATGAATCATTACTTTAAAAGTTTACTTTATTTCCCTAATCATCATCATAAATCATGCAAGACTTTACTTGAAAACTAGGTTGGCTAGGATATTAAATGGAACAATCGTAAATCACATAAATTATGGACATATTCTTCTTTAAAGACATGTAAAACAACCCACATCTAAACATTAACAAAACCTAGCATTGGGGTCATCATCAACAACTCAAAATTATGTATATATTTGATAACATATCATAAGGCATCATTATAATCATTTAAAACATTGTGTAACATGAAATCATCATAACCATGCATATTTACTTGAGGAACTTAAAGAAAAGGTAAAATATTTACAGAGGACTTTATGGGTGTAAGGATACCCATAATCAAACTCATATACCATCAAAGACTTGGTAAGAAAAAACTTTTGTAAAGAACTTTGATACCCTAACCTTGCCTCGCCCTTTTCTTAAGTGAGTATTGCCTTAGGGAAATTTTGGAATTGAAAGAATGAAAGAAAGACTAAGGTCTTAGGGCTTTAAGGACTGGTTTAGGGCTCTTTTGATCCAAAAAAAAGACATGGTTTAGGAATAGAAATTGCAAAATTGACAAAATTGTCGGATTGACCCTATGAAAGCCCACTTAAGGGCCATAGGATGAACCATAGGCGATAGGTCTTTCTCGTCCTATTAATTTCTACAAAAACTCTGAAATTATTTTGTTGAACTCAAAACTATGAAATGATCTTATGGTTCATCGTTTGATCTACGACTTGTGATTAGACTCGTAGAGTCTTTCCACACTTCACCATTAATGTTTCATTTTCTTGGACCCTATCCGTGAAAGGATTCCACAGGCCGTACATGGTTCTATGAGTTGTGCTGGTAACTCGTAAACCACTTTCTGTCAAACACCAAAATTTCTTCATGTCTAATAGTCCCACCAATGACCTTATCTGCGGACCATCATCCTTTATACAAGCCGTTAATGAGTTCGTGGAGTACCTCACACTTGGAATTTTTTTCCTTTCCTAACATTTATGTTTAAGGACCAAACCTATGGGTCGTATATCCATCTATGGCCTATAAGTCTACCTCATTAACTCGACTTCAGGTCCTTTTTCTATCAAATTTCTCTGCACTCAAGACTCCTAATCTAGGGGTCATTATAGGTATCATGGTTGATCCAATGAAAGTGGAGGAGGTTAAGAATTGGCTGAGACTATTGTCTCCTCCACACATTTAGAAACTTTTGGTCTCATCTATGTACTATAGAAGGTTTGTCAAAGGATTCTCTTCCAATGCGTCGCCTTTGAAAATTTTGGCTTAATAGAAGGTAAAGTTCCATTGGTTGAATAAGTGTGAAAAGATTTTCCAAATCTTGGAAGATCATCTCACATCGACTCTTATTTTCACATTGTGGGAAGGATTTAATGGGTTTGTTGTGTATTTTAATGTATTTTATTTTTATTTGGGTTGTGTTTTGATGAAACATAGTAAGTTTATAGCATATGATTTTTGGGAATTGAAGGTGCATGAGTGAAATTATCAAACACATGATCTTAAATTAGCAGCTATGGTAGCTTTGAAAATTTGACATCACTATCTCTATGAGGTAGATGTTGATGTGCTTATCGACAACAAGACCTTGTAATATATATTCACCTAAAGAGATTTGAACTTATGGCAAAAAGAATGTACTGAACTCCTAAAATACTATGACATGAGTGTGTTCTATTACTAGGGCAAGGCGAACATTCTGGCTGATGCACTTAATAGCTTTCCTATGGATAATGTGGCTCATATCAATGGTGGGCCGCAAGAGCTACTCAAAGATGTGCACCACTTGGCCCAATTTGGTGTGAGAATAATTGAATCCAATAAGGGTGGTTTTATTATGCCAAGTGGGTCTTAATTTGTGTTGGTAAATGATGTTAGAGCAAACAAAACATAAATCCTTCAATGGTGAAGTTGAAAAAGTTTGCTATTTATAAGAAGATTGAGGTTTTTCACAAGTAGGTGATGGATTGCTTCCTTACCAAGGTCTCGAGGTTGATGGTCTAAGGGGTATTATATTAAGTGAAGCTCACAATTCCTAATATTTTGTCCATCCATGATCTACCAAAATTTATAGAGACATGAAGGAAGTATATCAGTGGGATGGCATGAAAAAAGATATTACAAGGTTTATAGCAGAATGCCCATCTTGCCAACAAGTGAAGGTTGATCATCAAAGGCTAGGTGTTTTAGCCCACGGTATTGAAATTCCTACTTGGAAGTGGGAGGATGTGAAAATGGACTCTATAATAGCATTGTATCATACTTGCAAGCAACATGACTCGATTTCGGTGATTGAGGATAGAATGACTAAGTCATTCCATTACCAATTAAGGCTTCCTACTCCATTGATGATTATGTAACGATGTATTATCAAGAATTGGTAAAACTTCAGGATATGCCTTTATCCATCATATTTAATCATGGTACTCAATTCACTCCTTATTTATGGAAGTGATTTCAAAATGGTCTCGATATCAAGGTTAAGAAAAGTACCTTCTGAAGGGCCTAGCAGGGGTGCTCTCTACGAGTCCCAACAAGGCTTGTGGTAGGTCCATAGGCCATGAAAGGTCTTGTAGTCATCCCCATATCTAAGAATTCTCTAGAGCTTCTTTAACTTGGGCCTACCATGGCCAGTGGTGCACACCATAGCCCATGGTGTGTCTCTTGGTAAGTACCCTATGTAAAATTTTGAAAATTTTCCCTTTTAGCCTTGGTTTTTGACCATCCGACTTACTGCAACAACTAAGCACTATAACCTAGTAATAACATGTTGAATGTGGAACCCAAAGGTGCCCTATCTAAGGCTTATAGAATATCATAAGCATAGATAAGGTAGTAAAGTGTTGATATAAACAAAGCTATCAGCAATAAGTCTTAAATTCAAAGCTAAGTGTAGAAGTGAAGAGCCTTCCCATTAAAAGGGTTGCATCAATTTGTCTTAAGTTTAGTAGGGACTAGAATATAGTACTCTCAAGTAAAGTAAGAAAAAACAAGATTCTCAATCATAGCAACATAAAAGTATGAATATAAAGTCTTGTCCCCGAAGCATAGGAATTCGCTAAGTCTTCAAGTTTAACGTTCAGATCTAGCCACGATATGGAGGAGTAGTACTTTCAACTGCCCCTACATTGTGATATAATATACACAAAAAGTAAGTATTAGTATATTGGAATACATTAAGTATGTAGGCATGCAATGGAATAAGAAAACATTATATTATAATACAATAAGCATAGTCATATCAAGGAAATAAGGCACAATAAATGATGAATGATAAATGCATCTTTAAATCAGAAATTAGAGAATAATAAAACATATCAAAATAATCATATACATACTTACATAGGAATAGCTCCATAGCCAATAATATGACTATGTGGGTATTACATGGAATCCCGTTTTGGCTTCCACACTGGATAATGAGGAGTCTACTTGCAAAGGTACAACTCTACCAAAGTTGGTATCATGAAAATGATGCTATATGTGGATTCACTAGCTAAGACATATTGGTACATAATCCTATGGTGGTACATGATTATAAGACTTAAGACTTTATATAAGAATTTCATGGCCGAGCCCTAACTTATGCCTCATTCAGTGCTATGACCCAAGCCTAGGGCCTGGACATGACACTATGTATGGGAAACTCAGAACAATCCAATAAGCATCTTAACATATCATTTGCACATACTTGGTTGAAGAATATAAAAATAATATTTAGGAAATAATTTAAAGGGAATAGGGGTTCATGACTCATTCTATGGGGATGAATATGGGAAAGGTATTTACATGAATCACATAGTAAGCAATGTCTAAGAGAAGGGTAAGTATGACTCAAGCTATGGAGAAGTAGGGACTTAGGACATTCATCACTTTCGATCAACATCAACATTATCAAGTAACATCACATAGGGGATAAGTACTAAAGGGTAAGTCTCCATAGAAGCTCAAACAAAGCATAGTGTGTACATAGCATACCATAGCATAGCATGGTATCCAACAACACCTTTAAGTATGCACGGGACGGGTGCCAAGACAAGTCCAAGGTTCACCCTCAACATAGAAAGTAAAGTACTAGTGTCCCAACATAAGTAAGATAGAAGTGAGATATTACCCCCTCAATGGAGGAGTCACCACTCAATAATCTTTACAAATCTAAGCTATCAAGGTAGAGGAGGAAGAATAGGAGCTTTGTCCCCTACATGGTTAGATGATGTAAGTAAAAAGCATGTGTTAGTACTTGGAATTTAGTATTATGTGGAATGTAATGCAACAACAGAAAATATGCTTCATAAAACTAGATGCCTAATTATATACAATAGGATATAAGCTCAATATGCCATGAAGGAATATGCTTTAACAAAAACTTGCATAAAAGATAACTTCGTAATATCATACATATGTGTGAGAAGGACATGATTGACATAGACCATTTGAGCTACTACATCTAATCCAACAAACACCTTTCATTATAAAAATGCCAATTCACTCCTTCCATTGGGAAAAGTGCAATGAACCCCTTCATTGGGAAAAGGAAAATCTACTTGCCAATGTAGATATCCAAAATATTGCTAACTTTGCAATTGCATCTTAAGGGTCATTTTGGCTTACGTGGATCCACTAGCCTAAACATATCCAACAAGGGCTTCTATGTTGTCACATAGTTAAGGAGACAAGGGGTTGCTACTAGGATTCCCTTATCGAATCCTACCACAATGGCCCACTCGGTGCTACGCCATTCCCACAGATTACATTTGAAAACACATGCATTATCAAAATTATCATAAACTTAAAACAATAGCTTTAACATCATAGACATATAGGAAAAGCTATCTTAACTTAAGATCTACATATAGGGCTTTACTCTTTTGAAAAAGGATCTATCTTTAACATAGCTTTGAGGGATATGAAAATATAAGACGCCACTCATGAGGATAGGAGACATGTAAGAAGTAAGCTTTGAAAAATTTGAAATATTAGTGTTTACAAAGGGGGTTCATGAATTATAAGATGAAGTAAAACCCGTAAAGTGGGTTCGTAGAACCTGGCAGACTTGATGAAATTTTAGATATTTTTGAAGTTCAATATGACTTATCAGATGACCTGTAAAATTCTCTATGAATCATAGATGGTCTCGCATAATGATATTAAGAGAAAAGGGTATCTGAAGTTTGGAAAAAGATCCATCAGATGAAATCCCATCTACAGCCCGTAGAATATTCTACGACCTGTAACTGGGGTCTTATCGGCCTATCTAGCTAGGATTTTATAGGGGTAATTTGACCTTTCCTCTTTTTTTAACCCTAAGCTATGTCGTTTTGACCCTATCTATGTCCCCTATCAACATATGAAAATTCACCTTATTCCTCCTCATTTTAAAAAAACTCTAAGCGTCAAAATTCTCTCAAGCTCTTAACGCTTTCAAGAAAAGGGTGCAAGCTAGGGTTTCGAATCTTTCATCTCCAAATCAGGTTTCCTCCACCATAATCACATCGAGGTATGTGAGTTTTATTATGGGAACCTTCCTTCCTATTAGTCCAACTAATCTTCTCCTGAAACTATATGAGAATTATTGATTATTTTAAGGGTATTTATGAACTCTTGCATATGGTGGTATTACTATGAAATTATGCATATAATTTTTGTTTAAGTTCTTCAAGTAATGATTTTATTAAGCTTAAATATAATTGGGATTTTACATTGTGATAGAGTTTATAATATCTAAGTCTTGTACTCTATGATGCTATAAAAAGCTATGAAGGAATATATGAGTTTTAGTTGGTTTTCATGGTACCGAAAATAAGGGTTTTTACTTCAATATTGGTGGGTTGACTTGGATAACTTTAAATGAATTAATTTTATTCTTCTCTTGTCTCATACTCTTGAAATTCATGATTTAAAGTAGATATGAATATACCCACCTTGTTTTACTAAATTTACATGACAAGGGTTCTTACATCGATGAATGATTATTGAATGAATTTTATGACAAACATGTTATGATAAGTTGTGGACTCCCAAGCATGTATTGAACTCATGAAAAGTTCCTATGATTTGTAAAGAAAATATTGAGTCCTTATTCTATATAATCTACCCTCTTATGAGAAAATCATGTCGCATGAAGGGGTCACACATGTTTACTATTCTACCCTTATATAATATCTAAAGCTCACTAGAAGAGGTCAAGTATGTTACAATCTCTATCCTCATATGTAATGCAATGTATACTAGAAGCATTCTGGATTATACTATATTTTTACCCTCTAGTACAAGGTATAAGCCATGTGTAGTGGTCATGTATTTGAATGAGCTACTCATGCCATGTTATCTTGTTTCTAAAAGTTATGCAAGTTACAATTAAGCTTATGATCATTTCAAGTATTCTGTGGGACTAGACCTAGTATTGAAAGAGGCTTAAGGTAAGGGATCGATCCAAGGAGTCCTTATATAATGTATTGGTCTCTTAACTATGTGCCACCATAGATTTATATTAATTTCATAAATGAGATTTTACTAGTGGATCCAATAAAGTTATATTACCCACTATGTGGGGTTATGCTTGGTTTACCTTGGCAAGTAGACCACTCCTTTATTCGCTGTGAAGTGAACATCAGGATTCCATTGGTTAGGGTCTCCTACCACATATGTACAATATATTATGCAAGTGTGATTATCTTCATGCATGTATTAACTTAAGATTGATCATACATGTCATATTGAGCTCATGTCCATTGATTATGATTATACATATTGATTATTATTGCTTATGTTCTTGTTGCATGGAACCCTGCATTTAGTACTATCCAAATACTAACACATAATTTTTTCCTACATGATCTAACCATATAGGAATCGGAGCTCCTGTTCATCCTCTTCCTCCTCGTGGCTAGCCGAAATCCTTTGAAGACTACTATTGGTGAGTCCTCCATTTTGGGGACAACATTCACTTTACTTTCATGATTTGTTAAGACTTGTCTATTTTAGACTTTTTTATTTTTTGAAGGTGAGCGCGAGTGATATCTTGGGCCCTGTTCCACTCATATTAGAGGTGCTATTGGATATGGAAGTTTATATATTGAGCTTAACTCCTGGTATCTTGATGTAATTGTGAAGACTTCCCTTGGTCCCTTTTCCCTTCTATGCTTGTTGTATATGGATGGATATGATGGAATTCCTAAGTCCCTGAATATCCCCATAGCATGATCATGCTTACCAATCATTTAGACTTATTTTCTATGTCATCCATGATTATCCTCTTTCCTATAATATCCCAATAGCATGACTCTAAAATCCCTACTTCTCTTAGAAATTTATTCTACATGTTTACTGTTCTTTTATGCTTCCGCGAAACCAAGGATGTGCTATGCATTCTTAAGAGGCTTGTTTGGGATCCCTTCGGGTTCCTATTCGCTGTGTCACGTCGACCCTAGGCTTGGCTCGTGGCAAGCTTGGTATTAGAGAACTAGAATTTTAAATGGTCCTCGAAAATCCAATGCACCATGTCAAGTAGAGTCTTATTCATGGTCGTGAAGCATGCCACAACTATGAGTAGGAGGCTTTGAGGCGTTTTAGGAATGGTTAACTTCTTCATAATCTTTGTCATACCTTAGATTTAGAATAAGGTTTCCTTCCCGAACGGGTGGTATTTTGCTCTTATAGATCATACCAAAACCAAGGAAGATCGCTCAAAGAGCTCCCACACCCTAGGAGGGTCTGGCCCATCCGGTTCCTCAAGCTCCCAAGAAGAAGGGGTTACACAAGGCGAATACCGAAACGTCATTTCCATGTTGGCACAAGCTGTGACCAACCAATTGAATCTAGGAGCCAACGCTCCTCATGATCCCACCCCGGCTTCAAGAGTTAGAGAATTCACAAGGATGAACCCTCCGGAGTTCCATGGCTCCAAAATGGAAGAGGACCCCCAAGAATTCATTGATGAGATATACAAAGTGCATGCTACTATGGGGTGAGTTCAGAAGATAAGGAGGAACTTACAACCTATCAAATCAAGGGTATTGCACAAGTTTCATTTACTCAATGGAAACTTGAGAAGGAGAATGATGATGCTATCCTATGGGAGGAATTTAAAGCCATATTCCTCAACCAATTCTTCCCTATTAAACTGAGAGAGGCAAAGATGATGGAATTCATGAATCACAAGCAAGGCTTTACGAGTGTGAGGGAGTGTTCCCTTAAGTTTATCAAGATCTCTAAATATACTCCTCACTTGGTTACCGCCTCTACGACAATGATCAACAAGTTTGTATCAGGAGTATCTGACTTGGTGAATGAAGAATGTTGCACCGCTATGTTCATGGGTAAGATGGACTTGACTCGGCTCGTGGTTTATGTCGAGCAACTTGAAGGGGAGAAGCTTATGAAAAGAAGGAGTACAGAGTCCAAAAGTGCTTGGTATGATGGTGGTTTTCAAGTTGCTAAGAGTGGCCACTTATAAAAAGGTCACAAATTCCAATCGGCCATAAATTCCAAGGCCACCGATCCTCCAATTCTCAAAACAAATGATTTGCTAATTATAGGGTGCCTAAGCCTAGAACTCAAGGTGGACATGGTAGTATGGTGTTTTGAAAGTGCCCAAAATATGGGAGAAATCATGGTGGCAAATATTTGAGGGATTCGAATGCTTTTTATTTGGATGGAAAAGTAAGCCACAAGCTTATTGATTGTCCCTAAGCTCGAAACAAGGGAAAAGATGGTTGTCATCAACGAAAAGGTGCTCATGTTGATCAAAGGGAACAAAAAGGCCAACCATTGGGTGCTCCATGTCATAATCGGTTTTATGCCCTTCATGGGTAACAAGGAGTAGAGGAGATGCCCAGTGTTGTTATTGGTATATTAAAGGTTCATGACTATGATGTGTATGCTTTATTGGATCCAGGTACTACTCTCTCTTTCATCAGTCTTTTTGTTGCTAACAAGCTTCATGTGTATCCCAAATTGTTGTGTGAACTCTTTGAGGTGTCTGCCCCCGTTTGTGAGTCCATTATTAATAGAAGAGTCTACAGGGGTTGCCTCATGTCTATATTGCATAAAGTGTTGCCTTGTGATTTTATTGACTTGACACGGTGGATTTTGATATAATTATTGGGACAGATTGGTTACATGCATATCATGCTTCCGTTGATTGTAGAACTCGTAAGTTAAGTTCCAATTTCCTAATGATCCCTTCTTTGAGTGGGAATTTCATAATTCAATTGTCAAGGGTAGGTTCATTTCTTGTCTTAAGGCTCGGAAATTGATTGCTAAGGGTTTTATTTGCCTTCTTATAAGGGTTTGGGATATTGAGTCTAATGTTCCAGTTGTCAATGAATTTCTTAATGTCTTTCCCAATGAACTTCCCGGTGTCCCTCATGAAAGGGACACAGATTTTGATATAGATCTGCTCCACGATACTCAACCTATTTCCATTCCTCCTTACTTTATGGCCCCGGTGGAGTTAAAGGAATTAAGGGATTAATTGAAGGATTTGTTGGAGAAGGGTTTTTTAAGGCCTAGTAAGTCACCTTGGGGTGCACTGGTGTTGTTTTTAAGGAATAAAGATGGTTACTTAGAATGTGCATCGATTATCGGCAACTCAATAAGGTTATAATAAAGTACAAGTATCCCTTGCTAAGGATAGATGTCATATTTGATCAACTAAAAGGGGATAGTCATTTTTATAAGATTGATCTACGGTCCGGGTACCACCAAATGAGGGTTATGTCATGACCCAAGCCAGGAACCTAGGCATGGCGAATGGAAACTCGAAAGGACCCAAACAAGCCTCTTAGCATATCAATTACATATCCTTGGTCGCAGAAGCAAAGTAAACAACAATAAGAATATAAACAAGGAATAAAAAGGGCTAAGAGAAGTCTTGACATTTATAAAGCATAAAAAGTCAAAGCTAGCATAAAGAGTCAAATCTCAAAGCATAAATACATCAATTGTTCCAACAACACCTCTAAGCATAGATTGGGCGGGGGCAAAAATACTTTCCGAGCTCACCCTCATGGTATCAAAAGATGAACATAAAAATATAAGAAAAACAAGAGTTGCATAGCTAGTGTCCCCAAACTTGAGGACTCACCAAAAGCTTATATTCAAGATGCCAAAACTAGCCACATGGAGAATGATCATGAGGTGCTCCAGTTCCTATATGGTGATGTCATGTAGGAATAGATTATGTGTTAATATGTTTAAATTTGCTAAGTATGTTGGATGCTATGCAACAAGACATAGGCAACATAATAAAAATTCAAAATCATAAACAATGGATACGTATAGTAATAATATGGTATGCATGATCAATACTTGAAGTAAAATATGCTTGTAAATCATACATTTATATAGAACATGATACATGTATAGGAAAAGGCCATATCCACATAGCCCAAGTAAGCTTTACTTGAACTACAAAGCATGACACCCCTTTGGAAGGTGACTGAGGTACATACCCCTCAATAAGGTAAATGCACATACCACCCCTCATGATAGTTGTCAAGGTACATACCCCTCAAGAAGGTAGATGGGCATGCAGCCCCCATCATAGTGGTTGTGGCTTGACATCCCCTTAACAAGGTGGTTGGGCATGCCACCACCTAATAAGGTGTGGTCAACTTGCAACTCTATAGATGCTTTTCATGAATTCAATACACACATACAATCTCTTAATCATCACAGAATCACTTAACTTGTAAACCATATCATAGACCATCAATAACTCAATAAATGATGTTAAGATATTTTATCAAATACTTGGCGGGAGCGCAACGGTAATTCAAAATCATGCAATTCAATAATGAAACAATATGATCAATCTCGATATAAATCATCCCACCAACATATAGTAAAACCCTCATGTATGATACCTTAAAATCTTTCATTAAATATCATATAGATCATAGTATCATAGCGCAAAACATGCATAGTCACAATAGACAAAACATCTCATAGTGTGAGCTTGAAATAGGTAGACATGTGATTCCAATAAATATTTCATAAAACCCCAACATAATTTGTAATTATAATTCCTAATACGTAATATCCATAAGTAACACAACTTGGAAACATGCAATTTTCATAAAAAAAAGAAGGTGGGCACCATGGGTGAAAGGACCCAATGGTTGAAACCCACATACCTCAAATTGGGGCTTTCCTTGATGATTATTTGAATGATAACGTGATTCTTGAATGAAGTTCTTGAGATCAGAAATTAAGCTTGGGATACTTGAATTTGGATGAAATATAAGTGCTAGAGAGGGTTTTGAGAGTGTCTTGAGTGATATAGAGTTGAAAATGGCTAAGTATAGGTGTTTTTATGCAAAAGAGGGAATGGGGTCTAGACCCTAATGCCTTATGCCGAGACAGGAAAATAAGAAAGTCACGACACTTCTCGCGACAGGTCCGCATTGCGGAGCTGTCGCGAATAACTTCTGGAAATGAATATTTTCAAAAATTCTTTTTTTTTCCACGGGTACTCTAAAATCAGGGTAGTAACCATTTCGCACTCAATTTTGCCCCGATCAATAATAATGAAGTTAGATTTTTGATATCACACACGAATTTTGAGATATATGGAAATTAAGATTATGGGAATTTTTAAAGCACATTTTTGGGGCGTGTCAATATCTCCCCTCTTGGGAACATTCGTTCCTGAATGTCAAAGAAGAGTACATAAGAGAAGTAATTATGAGGATTTCAGCCTGACAAGAATGTAACAATTCACTTAAACATGATTTTCAAAAATCTCAACATAAGTGTCAAAAATCACCATGAACTTGTCAACATAAACATGAATGCATGCAAAATGTTGAAATCATATAGGGGACTTAAATTAGTACCTTCATGGGTGAGACTTTAAAGTAAACCCGATCATCAATCCTAAATTTAAGATCTCTCCTTCTCACATCGGAATATGATTTTTGTCTACTTTAGGATATTTTCAATCTCTCCCTAATAAACCTCATCTTCTCTAAGGCTTCCATGAACATATCCATATCAGGCAAAGCCATCTCGTCCACTTCAAACCACCTAATTGGGGATTTACAATGCCTACCATATAGAGCTTCAAAAAGAGCTATAGCAATGCTTGAGTGGTCGCTATTGTTGTAAGCAAATTCAATGAGTGGAAAATAACTATCCCAACTACCCTTAAACTCCAAAACACAAGCTCTAAGTGTATCCTCAAGATTTTTGATATTTCTCTTGACTTGGTTGTCCGTTTGAAGGTGAAAGGCCATGCTAAGCTTAATCTTGTTATTAAGACCTTTTTGGAAAGACCTCCAAAAGTTAGAATTCAATTGATCACCACGATCTGAGATGATAGATGAAGACACTCTATGCAATCTAACCAACTCATGTATGTACAACCTAGCATAATCTTCGACACCATAAGTAGTTTTGACTGGTAAGAAATGAGTTGACTTTGTCATTTTATCAACCACAACCCAAATAGTATCAAAATGCTTTCTCGTCTTAGGCAATCCAACCACAAAATCCATGTTGATTTCCTCCCACTTCCATGTAGGAATCCCTATATCTTGGCCTAGGCCACCTGACCTTTGATGTTCGGCCTTCACTTGTTAGCAATTGCGACATCTAGATATGACTTGGCAATGTCTCTCTTCATACCACCTCACCAATATACTTTCCTGAAGTCTCTATACATCTTTATAGAACCGGGGTGAATAAAATAGGAAGAATTATGAACCTCATCTAAAATATTCTTTCTCAAGTCACTAACACTAGACACAAACAATCTATGTTGGTACCTAAGGGCAACATTTCCCCCTTGGGAGAAAACTTTTACTCTATCATCTCTCACCAATGCCTTCAACTCTAGCAAGGTGGGGTTAAGATCTTGTTTTGCCTTTACCTCCTCAATCAATGAAGACTTAGAACCATCAACAACCACTACAACACCATTATTAAGTTCGTCCAACCTATCTAGCCAACCGATGGACCTCTCTAGCAACCTCTTTGCCACTATCATCTGTATGAGCTAGGCTACCCATATACACCCTACTTAGAGCATTGGCAATAACATTGTGAATTAGCTGTCATCTATCGTGTCTATTATAGATTGATGGGAACTACCCAGACCAAGAAATCTCTGAGTGGAATATCGATGATCTTGCTGAACATCAGATATATACCAAACTCACGGAGATGGGTGTCTATGTAATCAGATCCATGTCAGAGATGGCAACAGATTTTCCTTTATCGGTTTGAGAAGATACGTCTCGAAGGACCTAGCCTCAACCTTAACCTTATTTAGGCGAGCTTTGATGTCCTTGACTTCTTGCTTAAGAGAGTTTATCTCATTACGCAAGTCAGACACAGATGGCTTAGTAGGCTTATCAAATCTATTAATGACAGCCTTCATATCAAAGGGTTCTACAAATCTAGAGGATTTGTTTTGTGAGTTTAGAACAATTTTCTTTAACTCTAGAAGGTACTTATCACGAGACTCATCATCCTTGATATGGTCAATCATATCAAAGAGAACTTCTTTAGAATCCTCAGTGATCACGCAAATGGTATTGGTTGTGCAATCACAATAAACAACTTCACAAGATCCTTCACAAGAGTCTTCTTTTCTTGATTGACTCTCATCAGTTTCATAAGCAACATTGATATTCTCTTCGTCACTATACTCATCTGAGGAGGAGTAATTTGAATCTGAATTACTATCTTGGAGGATAGAAAAGAGCTTTTCTTTAGTGTCCTCATCCAGACCTTAGCATGAGCAACTAAACACATATACTGTCCGGAGCCTGAGGGTTTGCAAGAAAAGGGTTATGGGTTAATTGTATTAATATTTTGTTAAGTAATTGATTACTATTAATTCTTTTATCATGTTTTATTGTGGGTGCACATGTCTCCATTATAGGAGGTGTCTTCAGAAGAGCCATCTTCTTCAATGAGCTGTAGAAGAGTTGCTTCATCCTGATGGTCAATATCTCGAAGAGCCTGCTGAAGTTTCTTCTTGAGGTCGGCCTTTGAGGAAGAGGACTGAGATGGAGCTTTTCCTTTGCTAGGAGGAGGATTCTTAGGCTTTGGGATCTATCCTTTAACCATTATCTCCTTGGAAAAGTACCTTATACGATCAAATTCGACGACTTTGAAGTCCCAACTGATGATATAAGAAACCCTTTTCTGGATATAATATTTGCACAATTTGATATGTGAAGGAAAGGTTGAAATCTCCTGTTGTGTCTAAAAATCACCAAACTTCTGCAGAAACCGCTGTAGGAGGTTTTCTAACTTTCCTCCGAAAGTTTTCCACTAGTCATAAAACCACCTGGGAATAGTGGCCTTGGCTAACCATGCTTGTTTATAGGTGTACTAGTTATAAGTTTGAGGTTTATGTCGCTTACTCAAGGGTATGGTAATAAGGAGGTGACCTATAAGCCACTCAAAAGGGGAAAGAACCTTTTTGATGGTGAATTGAGAATAAAGAATAAATTCTGAGTTTTTCTCAGAGTAAACATGCTCGATTTCAATAGAATCGGTGTCAATTAGAATGGATTCAAAGTACAGGCGAGTACGAAGAGGGCCTGAACTATCTACGTAGTTCGAATTAAAGTAACAAGGTTTAATTAAATCCTAGACTCATCTGGACTCGTAATCTTTGTCAAGGGCTAGAAATTGAAATACTCTAGAGGTAATGTATTTAAAAGACTATGGGGTTGAGGATGCTTACTCTTTTGGCTGGACTTTACGGTCTACAGCTTGGGCAAAGGATTCAGGAGTTTTCATTTCATAGCTTTGCTTGGTCTGGACCTTAGAAGAGGATCCTAATGAAATTTCAGGTTTCGGGCCTGTGATTTTGGGAATATCTGCTAGGACTATAAATTTATTTGGGCTTTGTGCCAGGGAAGGTAAAGGAGGGAAGGACGGCCTCAATTGGGCCATGTTGGTCGGGATGAAAGGTCTGACTGTAGGGGTTTGCCTTTCAGGACGGACAATTTTGAACGGCGAATTAGGTCTTGAGGGCTTCATGACCCTGCAGAAATTCACGGGTTAAGAAATCAGGAAGAGAGTTATTCTCTCCTTTAATAAATTCAATTTCAAAATCAAAGCTAGATAGTAGAGCTTTCCATCTAGCAAAAATTTGTTTTGAAACCATGTTTTTAACATCTTTAAATAAAATTTCTTTAGCAGATTTACAACCTACTAGAAGTAAAAATGGTTTATTTACCAAATTATCTTGAAACTTTGTGATACATAGCACTATAGATAAAACTTCCTTTTTCACTATGCAATAGTTCTTTTGAGCAGAGTTCCAGACTCCAAAAGTAAATCTGACTAGTTGTTCACCTCTCTCAGGGTTAATACGTTGCTTAAGGATTCCACCATAACCTAAATCAGAAGCGTCAGTTTCGATGATCATGAAGGCTTCTGGGTTTGGGATACCTAGACAAGGAAGATTTTGAACTATCTTCTTAATTTTTCTAACAGCCTCAGTTTGTTCATCACTCCATGTGAAGGATTTTTCCTAAGACGCCTATAAAGAGGTTCACAGACCTGCCTAATATATGGGATGAAATCAGACACATAGCTAAGGCTTACTAAGAACCTTTGCAACTGGGTTTTATCCTTGATTTCATCAGGCAATTTAGTAGAGAACTCTATGGCTCTACATATAGGCTTATAACTACCTTGATACAAGTCATGACCTAAAAATCTAATGGAAGTTTAGAAGAGCTTAATCTTTTTAGCACTTACTACTAGACCATTTTGTTTAACAACATTGAAAAACGTATTAAGATTTTTAAAGTGAGAATCTAAGTCCTCAGAAAAAATTAACACATCATCAATATAAACTATCAATTATATAGGAATAAGGATCGAAAATGTTATTCATAATGTTGTGAAATTCCGATGGAGCATTCTTCAATCCAAAACGCATGACATTCCATTCATAATGTCCAAAAGGAACATTGAATGCAGTCTTATAACGATTTTCATCCTTAATTTGGATTTTCCAGAATCCAGACATCATGTCGAACTTGCTATAAAGATTTGCTTTATAAGTTCGTTTAAGAAGATCCTTTTTATTAGGGATTGGATGGCGGATCCATTTCAGGACAGAGTTGAGAGGCTTATAATTAATTACAAGATGGGGTGCTCCTCTTTCTTTCTCTGCACTATTATTAATATAAAATGCAGAGCAACTCTAGGGAGAATTAGAGGGGCAGATTATACCATTTTGTAATAAATGGTTAATCTCAATCATGCACACTTCCAGCATTTCTTGGTTCATCTAAATAGGCCTAGCCTTTCTTGGTTCCACAGGATGCCGGTCTAGTACTCTTCCTGATAAGCCTAAGAAGAAGTTCAAGAAGCATCGACATTCTCATAAGGAAGATGTCTGTTGGAACTGTGGCAAATTAGGTCATGGAGCCAGTCAATGTAAGTCTTCCAAGAAGAAGAAAAAGATTACTCTTTTAGGTCTGGATGAGGACACTAAAGAAAAACTCTTTTCTATCCTCCAAGATAGTAGTTCGGATTCAAATTACTCCTCCTCAGATGAGTATAGCGATGAAGAGAATATCAATGTTGCTTATGAAACTGACGAGAGTCAATCTGGAAAAGAAGACTCTTGTGAAGGATCTTGTGAAGGTGTTTTTTGTGATTGCACAACCAATACAATTCGCGTGATCACTGAGGATTCAAAAGAAGTTCTCTTTGATATGATTGACCATATCAAGGATGATGAGTCTCATGCCAAGTACCTTCTGGAGTTAAAGAAAATTGTTCTAAACTCACAGAACAAATCCTCTAGATTTGTAGAATCCTTTGATATAAGGCTGTCATTAATAGATTCGATAAGCCTGCTGAGCCGTCTGTGTCTGACTTGCGTAATGAGATGAACTTCTTCTTATTTGGCATCAAATTCTCACATAGGCCAAGAAATCTCTAAGTGGAATATCGATGGTCTTGCTGAACATTAGATATACACCAAACTCACGGAGATGGGTGTCGCTATAACCGCTAACAAGTTACAAGGAGCTTCGGACAAGAAAGCCTCAAATATGCTTGTGGCAGGATTTAATGGCATGCTTAGACACTGGTGGGATAACTACTGCTCAGATAGTCTAAAGCATGAAATCTTTCATGCTACCACAGTGACTCCCACTATCAAGACTGAAGGTGGAAGTGACACTATTGTTCACGAGCAAAAAGAAGATGCTTGTGCCACATTCCTCTACCACATTACCAAACACTTTGTGGGAGAGCCTAAGATCTTTCAAGATAGAAGTCTTGAAATCCTGAATAATCTTTCGTGCCCCAAGCTTACCGACTTTAGGTGGTATAAAGACAACTTTCTCTCCAAAGTCATGATTCGACCAGACTATGATAGTGACTTTTAACTACTTGCATATTGGACTTGTTCAAGTTTCTGTTAATCCTGGTCAAGTTAATGGTGTAGATTTCTCGGGAGAAATCCCTAAAGTTTTTTATAAACCTCAGGTCCAAGAACCTTCTAATCATCTTTCAAATCATATTACTTTTCTCAAAGAAGGAAAGTAGGCAAATTAGAACAAACTTCAGCTTCAAATTTCTTTCGAAGGGAATTGATCTTAGCAACCATTCCTGGGGTTTTAAAAGTTTGTGTAATTTACTCTAGAGAAATGATGAGGTAAAGCCGATTTCCTATCTTTGTAGAAAAATAAAGTTTCAAAGAAACGAAATTATTTTTCTTCAAAGAAAGTTATACTATTCCTAAAAGGAATCTAGCTTGGGTACTACTGTAAATACCCGTATATGGTGGGAATGCCCACCTTGTGTCTTTTGAGTGCTACTGTCACTGTCTAATTGGAAAGAAGATTATTGTAAAAGTACACGTCTTGTCCCTATCACAGAATAGGCCCCACACACTACCGAAAGGATCCTTACCTTTCTTTAATGAGTTCATCAATATCTCAAGGGTAGGCCCTACCAATTAAATATGTCAACAGACTTTAGCTGGTTTATAGGTCCCATCTTCTTTTGTCGGAAAATCAAGAACGGTCCACCTATAAGGATCAGATACCTTACCTTATCTTTGGAGGTCTATAAAAAGACACTCAAAAAACACTGAGAGGGCATCAGAAATTTTTCCGACTCTCTGGAAAAAAATTCTCTCTTGACCTTCTGTTCATACCCTTTAAGCTTTTGGTTCAGTCCAACCTTGTAATCTCTCCTCTTTATCCTGAATAAAGATAATGTTTTAAGTAAGTTTTCAATTCTAATTTTCTTTATAGTATTGAAATAATATTAAGACATTTTCCTATAATCAGCTAGGTTAGTGGTGAAAGCACTAGCTGGTTTAAAGTTTATGATGGTCCTGAACTGTAGTTGATGGTGTAGATGTCTCGGGAGAAATCCCTAAAGTGTTTTATAAACCTCAGGTCCAAGAACTTGTGAGTCAACTATTGCCATAAATAACTCATTAGAAGTTATAAAATTGTTGAATGAGCAAGATATAATTAGATATAGATCTAATTTTAACAACTTGCATGTTAGACTTTTTCAAGTTGCTGTTAGGCCTTTGTTTAGAAATGGACTTAATATTCCTGTTTGTGCTTTACTTCGTGATGCAAGTTTTCTTAATTTTGATGATTTTCTGTTAGGAGCTCTTGAAAGTAATCTCACAGGTGGCCCTATTTATTTCAATTTCGATCCTAATTTCTCCGTTGATATTAATGATCTAAATGTCCTGGATACATTAACTCTTAATATCAAAACCAAGAATATGAACAGCAAATTCGAAACTAGTTAATTAGCTATCATCTATCATGCAATAATTTAAGTTCATAAAAGTATGGTTATTTTAGCATATTTTATGCTCTAAATCTTGGATTAAATTTTGGATTTGATGTGGGGCTTTGATGTGATTGTCTTGGGAATGTTGTAAGGTCTTGATTGATTGTTTTACTACAAACTTCGTTGCATGATTTCTTTTGTAAATTGTATGATCTTTTACCCCCATTTCACACCCCATTAGTGTTTGATAAAATGTCTAGCTAGGGTTTCTTGAGGAAATAATGGTCCAAAGCATGAGATATGTATGACTGATGTTATGATGGTGAAATGAGCTTATATATATATATATATATATATATATATATGATATACCCTATATAAAGTGTTGTACTAGACCATACTTTATCCGAGGGGACAAGAGCCCAGGTAACCATGTTGGGGGTTTATATCCATCAACCATGCGAGGGGTTTATACTTTGTCACCTTGTTGATAAGGTGTGATTATCATCAACCATGTGAGGAGTTTATACCACACAACCACCCAGGGGCTTATACCTTGAATAACTAGCTTGGTCTCTTCTACACTTATGATATTCTATATGAGTGTGAGTTACTTAAGCATGTTTACTTATGCATTGATCATTAATGTCATATTGTTATATCATGCCTATTGTCTATTGTTATGCATGTTGATTATGAAGATTAACTCTTGTTGCATTGCATCCCATATACTTAGTACATTTAAACGTACTAACACATACTCTTGACTATATGATATCACCATATAGGAACTGGTGCCCAAGTTGATCATCCCCCCTTCTCCACATGGCTAGTCGGTGCTATTTTAAGCTTGTTGGTGAGTCTTCCATTCCTCGGACCTTGGTTTATGCATTCCTCTTGCCTTGTATTGAGACATTCTTTTTTGTGTTGTCGTTTGACTATGAGGGTGAGCCCGTTTAATTTGTCTTGGCCTCCGCTGTATCTATGTGTTTAGAGGTGTTTGTTGAACAAGTTATGTATTTATGATATGAGCTATGACGTCTTGTCTCTTGATGTTGATATTTTCGGCAAGCCATCCATTAGCCCCTTATACTTGTTTTATGTCTTTTACATGGTTTCACGGTCAATGATGTGTACTGATAAGTTAAGAGACTTGATTGGGGTTCCTTCGGGTTCCCCATTAGTCGTGCCACATCTAGGCCTTAAGCTTGGGTCGTGACAAACTTGGTATCAGAGTACTAGATTGATAGATCCTCGGATTCCAACATACCATATTGATTAGAGTCCTATTCATGGTTGTGAAGCGCGCCATGACTATGAATGGGAGGCTATGAGGCATTTTAGGAAATGTTTTCCTTCTTCATTTTCTAAGTTGTGCTATAGAGTTGTGGTAAGTATTTCCCCCTTAACGATTGTTCTTTGTTATGTTAGATTATGCGAAACACTAGAGAAAGATGGGCCTAAATTCCCGAGGAGCAACCTAGCAATGGTAAGCTCCGAGATGCTCCTACTATGCTTTCCCCAAGTGGTGGCCAAGCAAGTCCAACAAGGTGCCCAATCCCATCATGTTGCTTCCCCGAAAACTCGGGTAAGAGGCTTCATAAGGATAAATCCTCTGATTTTCCATGGGTCAAAGGTGGATGAAGATCCATAAGAGTTCATTGATGAGGTCTACAAAATTTTAAATGTCATAGGTGTTGAGCCAAATGAAAAAGCGGAGTTGGCGGCTTACCAACTCAAGGGGTAGCCCAAATTTGGTATGAACAATAGAAGGGTGAGAATGGTAATGGTTATATGGTGCTTTGGGAGGAATTCAAATTGGCCTTTCTTAATCGATTCTTCCCTCTTGAGCTTAGGGAAGCAAAGTTGGTAGATTTATCAACTTGAAACTAGGTGCAATAAGTGTGAGGGAGTATGCCCTCATATTTGTTAAACTTTCAATGTATGCTCCTCACTTGGTGGCCGATCCTAGATCAAGGATGAATAAATTTGTGATAGGGGTCTCCGACTTGGTGAGTGAAAAATGTTGGTCCACCTTACTTATTAGTGACATGGAATTATCTCGGTTGATGACATATGCCGAGCAAATAGAAGAGGAGAAATTGAGGAAGTGAAAGGGGAATGAGGCTAAGAGGGCCCAATTTGAGGGCAATTTCCGAAAGGGCTAAGTTTCATCGAGGCCAAGGGCCTCCTAATGCTACCAATAAGGGGTTTACCAATGATCTCCTTAGGCCTAAAGGTATGAGTGGACTGGCTCCTAATGATGTGTGCCCTAAATGTGGAAGAAGCCATGGAGGCCTATTTCTGAATAGTTCTAATACATGCTATGAATATGGGGAGCTTGATCACAAGAAGATCGATTGTCCAAGAAACCGTGGCAAGGTCCAGGGTGCTAACACGGTTCCATTGGGAAGAGGTGGTCCTCAAGTTGGTGCCCGAAGGCAAAATTGATTTTATGCTCGACATGGGAGGTAAGGGGTTGGTGAGATCCCCAATGTTATTACCAGTATGCTTAAAATCTTTGATCTTGATGTATATGCTTTGATTGATCCGAGTACCACTCTTTCCTTTGTTACACTATTGCTAAAAGTTTACATGTTTAGTTGGAGTTTTGGCATGAGTCATATGACGTGTCTACTCCTATTGGTGCATCTATTATTGCTAGGAAGGTGTGTAGAAATTGTCCAATTTACATCTTGCATAAAATCTTACCTTGTGATCTTATTGAATTAGACATGGTTAATTTTGATGCTATCCTTGGGATGGATTGGTTGCATGCATACGATGCTTCTATTGATTGTAGAACCCATAGGGTCAAGTTTCAATTTCCAAACGAACCCGTCCTTGAGTGGGAAAGTCATGATGTGGTAGTGAGGGGTAGGTTCATCTCATACATTAAAGCCCATAGGTTGATTTCCAAGAGATGTTTGTATCATCTTGTGAGGGTCAAAGATGTGGAGACTAAAGTCCCATCCATTGAGTTGGTTCCGTTTGCAAATGAGTTTCTTGATGTCTTCCCAAATGACCTTGTCAATGTCCCTCCTGAAAGGGAGATAGATTTTGGCATAGATCTCCTTCCTACCACTCAACCTATCTCCATTCCCCTTTACCGTATAGCCCCGGTATAGTTGAAGGAGTTAAAGGAACAATTAAAGGATTTATTGGAAAAGGGATTTATTAGACCTAGTCAATCACCTTGGGGTGCACCAGTGTTGTTTTTAAAGAAGAAGGATGGGTTACTTAGAATGTGCATTGACTACTGGCAACTCAATAGGGTTACTATAAAGAATAGATATCCTCTTCCAAGAATTGATTACTTGTTTGACCAATTGCAAGGGGCTAGCTTTTTCTCTAAGATTGATCTTTGGTCTGGATATTATCAAGTGAGGGTGAAGGAGTGCGATATTCCCAATAAGGTCTTCTGAACAATATACGGGCATTATGAATTTGTGGTGATGTATTTTGGGTTAACTAATGCACCAGCCATCCTCATAGACCTAATGAATAGGGTCTTCAAGCCTACCTTGATTCCTGTGTTATGGTCTTCAATCTATTCACATAGTAGGGAGGGGCATATGGGCCATTTGAGGGTTGTGTTGTAAAGATTGAGGGAGGAGAGAATGTATGCTAAATATGACAAGTGTGAATTTTGGTTGAAGGAGGTTGCATTCTTAGGTCATGTGGTGTCGGGGAATGGCATTAAAGTGGATCCTAAGAAGACCGATGTGATTAGGAATTGGCTAGAACATTGACCCTGTAGGATATTAGGAGTTTCTTAGGCCTTACGGGTTACTATAAAAGGTTTGTGAATGGGTTCTCCTCCGTTGCTTCCCCTATGAAAAAGTTGAGTCAAAAGAAGGTTAAGTTTTGTGTGGACCGATGAATGTGAGAATAGCTTCCAAACATTGAAAGATAGGCTTGTGTCCGCTGCCTTGTTGTCACTATCGGATGGGCTTTAGGGTTTTGTTGGGTATTATGATGCATCTAGAGTTGGTTTTGGTTTTGTGCTAATGCAAATTGGTAAGGACATAGCCTATGCTTCTAGAAAACTTAAAGTGCATGAAAAGAACTACCCTACCCATGACCTTGAATTGGCCGTCGTGGTGTTTGCATTAAAGATTTAACATCATTATTTGTATAGGGTGAATGTTGATATCTTCACCAATCGTAAGAGCCTCCAATATGTCTTCATACAAAAAGATCTTAACTTGAGACAAAGAAGGTGGCTAGAACTCCTTAAGGACTATGACATAAGTGTGCATTACAATCCCGGTAAGGTAAATATTGTGGCAGATGCTTTGAGTCAGGTGTATATGGATAGCCTAGCTCATATGGATGTTGCTAAAAGAGATATGGCTAGAGAGGTGCATAGATTGGCTAGATTGGGGGTGAGGTTGGAAGATGTGGGTAATGGTGTTGTTTGTTGATGGTTCTAAATCTTCTTTAGTTGATGAGGTTATAGCAAAACAAAGTCCAGACTCCTTCTTGCTTAAATTGAAGGCCTTGGTAAAAGAGGGAAAAATAGAGGTTTTCTCCTAAAAGGGAGATGGGGCCCTTGGATACCAAGGTAGGTTGTGAGTGCCATGTTTTGATGGTTTGAGGGAGAGAATTCTTGATGATGCCCATAATTCTTCTTACTCTATCCACCCCGATTCCACCAAAATGTATAGAGACTTGAGAGATGTGCATTGGTGGGAAGGCATGAAGAGGGACATTGCCAAATTTGTTTCCGATTGCCATAGTTGTCAACAATTCATGGCCAAACAGTAAACATAAGGTGGCTTAACCCAAGATATACAGATTCCCACTTGGAAGTGGGAGGTGATTAACATGGATTTTGTGGTTGGGTTTCCCGAGACTAGGAAAGGTTTTGACTCCATATAGGTGGTGGTTTATAGGATAATGAAGTCGGCTCACTTTCTGCCGGTTAAGACTTCATATGGGGCTGAAGAGTATGCAAGGTTGTATATCCATGAGTTATTAAGGCTACATCGGGTTTCTTTATCTATTATATCTGATCGTGGTGCAAAAGTTACTGCACAATTTTGGAGGTCTTTTCAAAGGTGTTTTTGTACCAAAGTTCATCTTAGTAAGGCCTGCCACCCTTAAATGGATAGCCAAGCCAAAAGGAAAATTCAAATACTTGAGGATATTCTTAGGACTTGTATTTTAGAGCTTAAAGGATAGCCTACCATCCCACCGCTTGAGGGCATTATCCGTCACTCTAATCAGATTATTCATGCATTACCTTTTAAACTTAAGAGTGATAAACCTGAATTAATGTTTTTAAATAAAGATTTGGATAGGGTTATTGAACAAAACAACTATACCAATAATCTTTTGCATACGGTTGCCCAGCAAATAGAGGAAGCCAAGACTAAGTCTGTTTTAAACTCTCCAAGCTTCTCTCCTAGGCCCAGTACTAGTTTCAGTATGTTTGAGCCTAATCCTATTTTCAAATCTCCTGAGTTTGTCAAATCTGATTTTCCTAACCTAAAGCTTGAGTTTCAAGTCTCTGGAACTCTTCTTGAAGAAATAAATAGGAAGCTTGTCGGTTCAATATTTCTAAAGAGTCTGGTTCTTCATCTGGAAATGGTAAAAATAAAGCCAGTATACAGACCTTAACTGAAGAATCCGTTTCTTGTTTTCAGGGTAAATACCATACCCGAAAGAATTATAATTCTCGTCTTTCTTTCCCGGACATTCAGTTCAAAGAATCCTCTTATTTGGCCTCAAATTCTCATACAGGCCAAGAAATCTCTGAGTGGAATATCAATGGTCTTGTTGAACATCAGATATATACCAAACTCACAGAGATGGGTGTCGCTGTAACCGCTTACAAATTACGAGGAGCTTCGGACAAGCAAGCCTCGAATATGCTTGTGGCAGGATTTACTATCATGCTTAGACACTGGTGGAATAACTACAGCTCGGATATAATTAGATATAGACGAATGAGATGATGTGTCAAGGATGAGACCACAGAGGTAGAAGCCCATTTCTAGGCATCCTCCTTCCTTCCCTCAAAGAATCAAAAGAAGGGAGGAGGAAGGAAAAATCAAGTACTTTCTCTACATACTGAAGAAGCTCTCCATCAACATCCCTCTCATTGAGACATTGGAGAAGATACCAGGCTATGCTAAGTACATAAATGACTTGGTCACTAAAAAGTGCATTATGAGTTAGGAGCTCTCCGAAGAGCTTCAACATTGTAGTGCTATTACTACAAGGTCCTTGGTTCAGAAGTTGGAAGATCCAGGTGCTTTCACCATACCCTGCACCATCAGAGATATGGAGTTCGCAAGAGCACTGTGTGATCTAGGGGCCAACGTTAACCTGATTCCCCCTTTGGTTCACGAAAAGCTTAGATTGGGAGTGCCTACTCCAACTAGCATGCAATTATTAATGGCAGATTGCACAGTGAAGAATCTAAGCAAGTAAGGATACTCTACAATATGGTGGTAAAGTCAAAACGTTCGTATTCCCTGCATGCTTTATGATCCTTGATTCTGGAATTGATTTTGAAGTCCCTATTATCTTAGGAAGACCCTTGTTAGCCACTAGATGCACCTTGGTGGATATGGAAAAGGTCCAAATCAAGTTCAGATTTCGGAAAGATGAGATCGTGTTTAATGTTTGTCAACAAGCAAGGAAAGGCAATGATATGGGAATGGTTTCTATTATTGAGGCTGTTGATGATGCTGAACCAGACATACCCTAGAAGTAAGATTAGGTGATGACACATTGGAGGTAGTGTTGATGAATTTCGATAGCAATGGTATCCTAGACTATGAGGAGACAGTTAATGCTCTAGGGGTATCTTACTATCCTAGGCGCCAAACTAAGCTAGAGATAGATTTGCGAAATAAAGAGTAACCACCAACGAACCTCTCCATAGAAGACCTACCAGTGTTAGAATTGAAGGCCCTTCCAGCACATTTGAGGTAGGCATGTTTGGGAGCCAACAACACTTTGCCAGTCATAGTTGCTGCAGACATGAATAATGAGCAAGTGAGCACCCTTGTAATGGTGCTTGAATAATTGAAGAAGACTATCGGATGGATGATTGTATATATCATTGGAATTCCTCCTGGGGTATGTACACACAAAATCCAACTGGTCAAGGATTACAAACCAAGTATTGAGCACCGAAGGAGCCTCAACCTTCCTATGCAAGAAGTTGTTCCCAAGGAGATTATCAAATGGTTAGGTGTAGGAGTAATATGCCTAATCGGCGATAGTAGATGGGTGAGTTCAGTGCAGTGCATTCCGAAGAAAGGAGGTATCACAGTGGTACCAAATGCCAATAATGTGTTTATCTCGATGCAGCCAGTCATAAGATGGAGGCTGTGCATAGGCTATAGGAAACTCACTACTTCGACAGAAAAAGATCACTTCCCTATGCCATTTATGGATCAGATATTAGATTAACTAGATGGAAAGGGTTGGCACTACTTTCTTGACCAGTATTCAAGCTACAATTAGATCACTATTGCTCCAGGGGATCAATAGAAGGCAACATTTACATGCCCATATGGAACCTTCGCATTCAAGAGGTGCCATTCCAGTTATGGAATGCTTCAACAGTATTCCAGAGATGCATGATGTCCATCTTCTTAGACATGGCGGAAGAAACTATTGAAATCTTCATGGATGACTTTAATGTGGTTGGAGACTCATTTGAAATGCCTACATGCAGTTTTCCAAAGATGTGAGGAGAGTCCTCTGGTACTGAATTAGAAAAAGTGTCACTTCATGGTGAAAGAGGGCATTGTGTTGGGGCACAAGATATCTGGCAAAGGAATATACATTGGCAGAGTAAAATCAAAGGTGATCGAGAAGCTCCCACCACCCATTTCAGTAAAGGATTTGAGGATTTTCTTGGGGCATGCAAGATTCTATCAGAGGTTTGTAAAAGATTTCTCTAAAATTGCACACCCATTTTGCAAATTGTTGGAGAAAGATTCTAAGTCCATGTTTTATGATGCATGCCTCAAAGATTTTTAAGAGTTGAAGAAGAGGTTAATCTTAGCACCAATCATTGTAGCTCTAAATTGGTCCAAGCCTTTTGAAATCATATGTGATGCAAGTGGGGTTGCACTAGGTGTAATATTGGGAAAGCACTAGGAGAAGATATTGCTTCCCATATACTATGCCAGCAAAGCGCTAAATACAACCCAGAAGAATTACACCATCATCGAGCAGGAGATACTCATAATGGTCTTTGCATTCAAAAAGTTTTGGCCATATCTGTTAGGGGCCAAAGTGGTGGTGCATATAGATCACTTAGCACTTCGATACTTGTTGGCTAAGAAGGAAACAAATCCAAGGTTGATAAGATGGGTGCTTCTCTTATAAGAGTTTCGCTTTGACATCATTGTTAGGAAAGGGATAGAGAATCAGGTTGCAGATCACCTCTCCAGATTGGAAGATGGAGCACTGATAAAGTTAGATGACGGATTGGAGATCGATGGATCTTTTCTGGATGAGAGAGTGTTGGCCGTATCTCATGATATGATACCTTGGTTTGCAAACTATGTAAACTATTTAGTAAGTGACATTGTGTCACTTGACATGAACACATATTACTGTCAGAAGTTTATGTTTGATGTGACAAAGTTCTTTTAGGATGATCCATTCTTGTTATGTGTATGTGCTGATGGGATTATTCATTGTTGTGTTCCAAAGGTTGAGATGATGAGCACACTTGAGGCATACCAGTCGTCATTGGTGGGTGGGCATCATAGTGGAATTCAAACCTCTCACAAGGTATTATTGGCCCACTATCCACCTAGACACCTACGACTATGCAAAAGCTTGTGATAGTTACCAAAGAGAAGGTGGTGTTTCCCGCAAGCATGAGCTTTCTCTAAACTCCATTATGGTGATGGAGTCATTTGATGTATGGGGGATAGATTTCATGGGAACATTTGTTACCTTACATGGAAATAAGTACATCCAAGTTGATGTGGATTATGTATCAAAGTAGGTTGAGGCAGTGGTTTTACCCAACAATGAGGGCAAAACTATCACAACATTTCTGAAAAAGAACATCTTCTCAAGGTTCTGCACCCCTCAGGCAATCATCAGTGATGGAGGTTATGACTTCTACAATAGACTTTTTAAAACTCTTCTTGAAATGTATGGAGTAAAACATAGGGTGGAAACGCCTTAGCATCCTTATATGAGCAGGCAGGTAGAGGTGTCTAATAGGAAAATTGAACAAATTCTATTTAAGACTGTGAATGCAAATCGGATAGATTGGTCCCGAAAGATAGATGACACATTATGGGTATACCAGACAATATTTAAGAACCCTATAGGTATGTCCTCCTACCAACTTGTCTTTGTGAAAGCATGTGGCTATAAAGCAATGTGGATACTATAGAAGTTGAATTTGGATTGGAATAATGCAACTAACTCTAGGTTGAGCCAACTCAATGAGCTTGATGAGTATTGATTAAAGGCATATGAGAGTTCAGCCTTGTACAAACAAAGAATGAAGCTGCAGCATGACTGTGACATAGAGAATTGACAATTTGCACTAGGCGAATTAGTGCTGATCTACAATTCAAGACTTAATTTGTTCCCTAGGAATGAAATCCAGATGCTCGGGACCTTTTTGAGTAGCACGCGTCTTCAATCATAGGGCTATTAAGTTGGAGAGATGAAATGGAGGAACATTCAAAGTAAACCGCCAAGGAGTCAAGCCTACCTTCAAAGTATGGGAGAAATAAAGAGTGGAAGAAAGGGATCTTGAGGAAGTCTGAGTACTCAAGCCATCCATTTCGTGCCGTGACAATAAATTAGGCTTTGCTTAGGAGGCAACCAAGGAACAGTGGCACTTAGGGACCCATGTATGGTTTTTGACTTTGTATGCGTTATTTTGTTTTGATTTTGTTCTTCATGGATAATACATATTATTTTCGATGGGGTGTGGGTAGTTGTGGGCCTCAGTGCAGTCTGAGTAGCTTGGGTCCAAAACTACACCAATTTTTGATCCCGAGGTTTTCTTGCCTGTGTTGTTTTTCCTCGTGGATATTTAATTCCTGTTGAACCAGCACGTTTAGGATGTTTAGATAGTATTTGTAGCATGTAGTACTAATAGTTGTGGCATATATCATGTTTTGTGTTTTATTTGAAAAAAAGATACCCACCAAAAATTTTTATTAGGAGTAAAATAGCAACCACACATGTTCAAGTGTGTGACAATGTTTGTTCTAATAAGTTAGGGTACACTGAGATAAAAAACATGATCTGAGATTGTTTTATCGATAATATATGTAGTGCCATGTGAGGGTGAGCTTAATTTGCTAGATTCATGTGTTTTGTGCTAATTCAGAACTTGTCTTGTTACTCTAAGTTAGATTGTAGATTAATCGGATTAGGGAAGGATCTTAGGCCATTGATCTTGACACTCCACTTAGCCTAAAATGACCAACCAAAACTATGATACTATCCCCTGTTCCTAATAATTCAACCTAACATATATCTATTCTTTGGAAACACCTGATTAACCTACCCTTATTAGTTGTAAAATCTTAAAATTAACCCTGGTCCTTCCTTGAACATTGTCCACCTTGATTGAGGTAAAAAGCTAAGTTAAGGGTAGCTACCAAAAGTGGCCCCAGTTCTGAAGATGAATGTTATGCGCCTCAACACAGGATAAAAGTCTAAGTTGAGGGTCGATGGTGTAAGTGTGAAATACAAAAGTAAGGGGGTGAGTTAGTCATACAGAGAAAAAGGAAAAAATCATGTACTGGCTGCCAGAAATATAAGTGATGCCTTAGCGATATGAAGTGTAGAATAACAAGGCAAAAAACTAAAAAATGAAAAGAAAGCAAACAGAAAAAATTGAAATAGGAAAAGGGGAGAATAAGGTGAAAATAACAGAGTGAGTAGGGAAAAAGTGTAGAAAAACATGGTGTCAAGGAGGGCCTTTAGTCACTATTTTTCCATAATACCATACCAAAGACCCTTGAGCCTACATTACGCGCCTAGAAATTGCTAAAGTGATCCTAGTCCGGTTAGTTCAAGGTCTGAGCCATGAGTATAAGGGAAATCCTATGATACTAGACATTATGAATGAATATTTATTGTGAGAGTGAGTGATTTTGCATAGTCCCAAGGTTAAACATGAAAACATCATCTAGTTTCAAATATGAGACTTCTTTCGGTAAGGGCACTTGCATTGCATTGTTCGCACTAGACTTGTTCAGTGACTGTGAACTGTTGATAACCCTTGCTTGTCATGGTTGTGTTGTCACATGCACAAGGTTGTACTGGGTTGCTAGATAGCTATCTGATACTATTTTGGGAAGTTGGTGTGGGTATCTGAGTCTAAGATTTATGTAATATATGCCATTAGGTTGAGGTCTCTGTGTTACTGCATTATCTAAATAGATTGAGTCAATTTCTTGAGGAAAAAGAATAATTTTAAGTTGAGAGTGTTGATGTGCTGCCAAAATACAACACTTTTGATGTTAAAACTTAGAATTTTATGTGTTCTCAATGCGATGTTAGTTGGTTTTATGAGTTTTTGTGTTTATATTTGCAGGATCACAGGTAGGACTTGATTTTGGGGAAAATTACAGAAGTTGCTAAGTTTTTCCTATTATATAGGGCCCTTTATGGTCCATAGATCATTCTACGAGCCGTGAGGTGATTTTGTAGACAATTCTAGTGAGGGACTGTTTTATGAAGTTCATTCTACAAACATGTAGATGAGCCATAGAGAGATTTATGAGTCGTAGAAGATGGTTCATGTCCTGAGGATTAGAGACTTGGTCTTTCATGAATTTCACCTGATGAAACCCGCTTTACTGGTTATAAACCACTTTACAAGTCGTAGAGGGGTGTCGTAGAGTTGAAGTCCAAATTTCTAGCAGTTGAGTACGACACCCCGATTACGGACCGTCGAATGCAATACAGCCCGTAAAAGCCTTTCGTATGGCGTGCCAACCAATTCTCCTATTTTATTTATGACTTAAATTTTAATTATTATAAATAGGTTTTTAAAGTCATTTTTCAGAAGTTTTCGCCTAGTACTCAATATTTAGAGAGAGAAAATTGAAAAAACATATTAGAGAGTCTTTGAGAACACTTGTGATTTAATTTTAACTTGAAGTTTGTGATTCTTATTGATGTTGGAAGTTGCTTTTTCTTAATTATATTGTGTGTAAGTGTTCAATTATTTCTTCTCTAATCATAATTCTTGCATCTAAACGTAGCTTGGGTGGCAAAATCCACAACTAGGATTGTGGAAACCATGAAGAACTAACAAAGTAAAACTGGATAATTCATGATCCTTGGAAGGTGTACATGCATGTATTAATTAATTCTCTTCATTTTGCATGCTTTATAGTGGTGGCCGACATTAGAACTCGCCCAATGTTAATGACTAGACCAAGGTAGTATTGAATAGGAAAAGAGATTAATTAACACGATTCGGTTGATGTTTCGTCTATTCAACAAAAGTGGGCCAAGGGGATGTTGTACTAGGACTAATTGGTAATAGTTAGTAATGCACACTATAGCGATGGGCCAAATCTCATAGTGAAATTCACTTCTCACCTTTGACCAAAGGGCTTGGTGAACATAAATTACCGTCATGCATGCTATACACTACAAAAGAATTACATTATCCGGTGATACTGAGTGGGGGGATCATGGGAAACACAATATCCTATTTTCTCTCCATTATCGACTTCTCTCCAATGATAGTTTAGTTATATTTCTCAATGGTTATTGCAAAGTTCCCCCCTTTGGGGAAGTAGGTTGGTTAATCATTCTGATTGCAAATTGATGAATTCTACTGAGTCTATGTATTCCCTTTGGGTTTGAACCTAAACTTTGTTAGGTTCTACTTCTTGATAGTGACTCTTTTATCATCTAAAAAGGAGGTGTAACTTGGAAGACATCACCTTCCTTCCCATAAGTCCAACCAATCTTCTCCTTAAACTACATGAGATTTACAGTTTATTTTAAGGGCATTTTTGAACTTTTGCATATGGTGATATTACTATGCAATGTGCACATTGTTTCTATTTAAGTTCTTCAAGTAATAATTTTATTATGCTTAAATATCATTGGAACATGACATTGTGATGGATTTTATGACATTAAAGACACATGCTCTATGATACTATGAAAAGCTATGAAGGAACGTGGGTTTTAGCTGGTCTTCGCTTTACCCAAAATAAGAGGTTTTACTACAATATTAGTGGGTTGAATTGAATAACTTTAAATGAATTGATGGTACTCCTCTCTTGTCTCGTGCTCTTAAAATGTATGATTTTAGGTACATGTGCATATACCCACTATGCTTGACTTGATCTACACGACAAGGGTTCTTATATTGATGAAAGATTATTGCATGAATTTCAAGACAAGAATGTTATGATAAGTTATTGGCATCTAATCATGTATTGAAATCATGAAAAGTTCCTATTATTTGTAAGGAAAATATTGATCCCTTATGCTATATAATCTACTCTCTTGTGAGAAAATCATGTCTACATGAAGGAATCACGCATGATAACTATTCTACCCTCATATACTATCTAAATCTCAATAGAAGGGGTCAAGTATGTTACAATCTCTACCTTCGTGTGTAATGCAATGCCTACTAGAAACGGTCAAGTCTATGCTATGTTTTAACCCTCTAGTACAAGGTGTATGCCATGTTTAGGGGTCATGTATTTTAATGAGCTACTCATGCCATGTTATCATGTTTCTATTAGTTATGCAAGTTATAATTAAGCTTATGATTATTCTAAGTATTTTATGGACTAGACCTAGTACTGAAAGAGGCTTAAGGTGGGTGGGGGCTCGAGCCAAGGGGTCCTTAGATAGAGTTTTCGTCTCTTAACTATGTTCCACCATAGGTTTATATTATTTCCCTAAACGGGATTTTACTAGTGGATCAAAACTAGGTCATGTTACTCACTATGTGGTGCTATGCTTGGTTTACATTGGAAAGTAGACTACTCCTTTATTCATTGTGGAGTGAAATTGGCAAGTAGACCACTCCAAGTAGTAGCTCTCTTGGTCATATATATATAAGGTCTCTTCCCACATGTGTATGATATATTATGCAATTGTGATTATCTTCATGCATGTTTTAACATAAGCATTGATCATACATATCATATTGAGCTCATGTCTATTGATTATGATTACGCATATTGATTATTATAGCTTACTTTCCTTGTTGCAAGGCACCCCGTTTACTTAGTACATTTCAAGTACAAATACAAATTTTTTTCCTACATGATCTGACCACGTAAGGATTGGAGCTCCTGCTCATCTTCTTACTCCTTGTGGCTAGATAAAATCCTTTAAAGACTACTCACTATTGGTGAGTCCTCCATTTCGGGGACAACATCCACTTTAGTTTCTTGCTTTGTTAAGACTTGCCTATTTTAGACTTTTTATCTTTTGAGGGTGAGCCCAGGATATATATTGGCCCCCATTCCATTAAAATCAGAGGTGTCTTTGGATATGAAAGTTTATTTATTGAGCTTGACTCCTGGTATCCTTATGTAATTGTGAAGACTTCCCTTAGTCCCTTTTCCCTTCGATACTTGTTATATGTGGATGGATATGATGGAAGTCCCAAGTACTTGAATGTCCCCATAGTGTGAGTCGTGCTTTCCCATCCCTTAGACTTATTTTATATGTGATCCATATTTATCCTCTTCCCTATAACATACCAATAGCTTAAGCCCAAAGCCCCGGTTCACTTAGAAAATATATGCTACATGTTTATTGTTCTTATATACTTCCACTAAACCAAGGATGTGCCTTGCATTCTTAAGAGTCTTGTTTGGGATCCCTTCGAGTTCCCATTCACCGTGTCACATCTAGTCTCTAGAATGAGGTCATGAAAATAACATCATCTTCATAACTTTCATAATTGAACCCCCATCTTTGGAAATTATACTCTTTTCATAACTTTGATATGATGATTGGGTGGATTTCATACATACAAGATTTAAATCATGGAACTCAAGAGGAATTTGCATCATTGTAATGAAAATCATCAATTTAAATTATTCTTAGATAATCCACTAAAATTATACATTTAATGTTTCATGCTTGGACATAAAATGATGAAATTCGTCTCATAAAATCATCAATTTAGACTTAAATCATGATAACATAACGTTCATAACTTGATAATCATAAAATAGGTTATAATTGAAACCCTAGAAATCATGCAATATTATGCAATTAGACAAAGAAACGAACATAATTCATACTTAGTAGAGCAATTAGGAGGAGCCTATAAGAACTCAACATTAAAACTTGAAGGAATTTGTAAATGCAAATTTGGGACTCTATGGGTGGATGAATCCATGAATGAAGAAAACCACATAACATTGATTCATGAAACTTGAAGAAGATATAATGATCCGACCTAGGGGCCTAGTTGTCACACAATGAATAAAACGCCCAAAGGTACCTCACCCAAGATATCTTACATATCATATGCATTTATAGGCATAAAACGCTAAGATGAAATAGAGAATAAGGGGAAACAAGGATAAGGTCCATAACTTAAAAATAAACCATCTGAAGTAAGAATCTGATGCAACCATGACATATGTGTCCAACAATAACTCTAACATAACTTGGCAGGGGCTAAGAAATGTTCAAGCTCACCCTCAAATACAATCTTAGCAAAAGAAATTATACAGTCAAAAACTAAATAATATGTTAAAACGTCAAGCTAGAAATAAACCTAGGATGTCGTCCTAGAACTAAAGGACTCACCAAATTTCACTATGACACTCTTATGCTAGCCACGTGGAGGATATGAAAGAGCACCATCCCGTACATGGTTAAATCCTGCAGGTATAGAATTATGCATTAGTACTTTAAACGTACTAGTATGTAGGTGTGCAATGCATGATATGAAAACAATGATGAAATGGTTTATGCTATGTCTCATGTTAAATATCATACATTTTACGTGTGCATTAGTAAGTTATAATCAATCCAATATCATTTAATCATAAAAAGGCAATTCTATACTCTTAAGCTCCTACAGGGGATCATTACAAAAGAACACTTGAATACTTTGAGAATCCTTTATATGAGGTTTGTCTTCAATAGAGAAAGCTTGATCTATGACCAATTTGAGGGATTTAGATGGAGGATCTTAGAGAGAAGTTTTGAGAGGATTTAGGGGTGTTTAGAGAGAGGATTAAGTCTACAAATAAGAGAGTTTTTGCGTATTTGCGTATATAAAAGTGTTAGAATAGATCTCAAATAACTTTCAGGAAATAAATTAAACTCAAAAAAATTTGAACTAAGAAGGACTTGGGGTGCGACGAGGACTTGTCGCGCACCCAACTGATTTGCACCATTTCACTTTAACAATTGTTGACCGTTTTCCTACACAATTTTGCTTCCTAAACCAAAATACGAAGTCAAATTTGTGAAATAACACATCGATTTTATGATATTTAAGTAATATATCATAAGATATTCTAAGTTACATTAAGGGGTGTTATAATATCTCCCCCTTGAGAACGTTCACACTCAAATGTTATAAAGCTACGGTAGAGAGGAATGACATGATGCTTTTCAGCCCTACCATAAAATTCATCATTGTAACTTAGACATCATTTTCATAAAGGCTCAAACTTATGTATAAAATGCAATTAAAACATCATACCATGAGATGCAACTTGACTATAAGGGGTGAATTACAGGACATGACATCTTGAACATGATGATCTTAATCCCTTAGGCTTGAGTAGAATGGAAAAGATAGGGAGATCATTTCATCATGTCAACTTCTGCTTCCCAAGTCTCACTCTCAACTTGTTGGTTCCTCCAAAGGACTTTAACGGATGTTACGCCTTAGTTTCTCAATCAATTCACTTGTTTATCTAGTATCAATACCAAAACTTCTTCATATGTTAAATTCTCCTCAATATTAACGTTTTCCAAAGAAACTATGATATTTGGGTTTCCCATGAGCTTTCTCAATATTGAAACATGGAAAACTGGATGATTTGTATTCATCACTAATAGCAACTCTAACACATATGATACCTTACCAACCGTTCTAACAATTTTATAAGGCTCAACATATGTAGAGCTCATCTTCTACTTCTTAACAAATTGTATTGCACCCTTCATTGGTGACACTTTTAATTAGACTTAATCATCAACATTGAACTCATGGTCCCTTCTCCTGACATCAGAATAGGAATTTTGTCTACTTTGGGTTGTGTTCAACCTTTTTTATTAAGGCCTCCATGTTTGGTCCAAACAAAGCAATTTCCCCAACTTCAAACCATCCCACTGGTGGCCCACATCATCTACCATATAGAGCATCAAATGGTGCCATGTCAATGCTTGAATGATATATGTTTTTGTAGGCAGACTTGATGAGGTGAAGGTGATGATAATCCCAGCTTCCCTTGAATTCCGATACACAAGATCTCAACATGTCTTCCAACATTTGAATTTTTCTTTCGGCTTGCCCATCGGTTCGAGGATGGATTGAGGTATTTAACTTCACCTTAGTAGTAATACCTCTTTGAAATGACTTCAAAAAAAGTGGAGATAAATTGACTACCACAATCCAAAATAATGGACAATAAAATCCCATGCAACCTCATCAACTCTCGGATATATAACTTGGGATAATCCTCGGCACCAAAAATAGTCTTTACTAGCAAGAAATGAGCCAATTTTGTCATTCAATCCACTATTACCAATATAGATTCATAGTGTCTATTTGTCATAGGTAGCCAAACTACAAAAAATTCATATTAATAATTTTTCACTTTGGAGTAGGAATTCCTAAGCAAAACCACCTGGTCTTTGATGTTCCGCTTTAACTTATTAACAATTGGAGCATTCAGCCACAAATTTACCAATGTCTTTCTTTATTTCATTCCACCAATATAGTTCCCTCAAATCTCTATACATCTTAGTTGAACTAAGGTGAAAGGAATAGGAAGAATTGTGAGCCTCTGGCAATACCATGTTTCTCAAAACATTAGTATCTGACATGCATAATATCCCTTGATAGCACAGCACCCTATCTCCCCCTTGTGAGAAGGACTCTATCTTTCCATCCTTCACCAAGTCCTTCAATTCAATCAAGAATGTATCAAGATCTTATTTAGACTTAACATCCTCAATCAATGATTCGCAGCCCCTTATAACCACGACACCACCATTTTCGACCTCACATAACTTCACCCCAAATCTAGCTAATCTATGAACTTCCTTTTCCAATTCCTTCTTTCCATCATTTTCTAGTGGTGATACACTACCCGTGGACATTTTACTAAGAACATCAGCTATAACATTAGCCTTACCTAGGTGTTACTTCACACTCATATCATAATCTTTAACAATTTCCAACCACCTCCTTTTCATTAGATTGAGATCTCTTTGGGTAAACATGTGTTAGAGAATCTTATAATCGATGAATATATCAACATGGACCCCATACAAGTTGTGACACCAAATCCTCAATGCAAACACCATAGTTGCTAGTTCATCATCATGTGCTGGGTAATTCTTTATCTGAATCTTTAGTTGCTTTGAAGCATAAGCAATCACCTAACTATTTTGCATCAATACAAACCCCAAACAAATTCTTGAGGCATCACAATAAACAACAAACCCATCGGTACCTTCCATTAATGTCAAAATTGAAGCCAAAGTCAATTTATCTTTCAATGTTTGGAAGCTTTTCTCACACTCATCCATCCACACAAACTTCATTTTATTTTGGGCAAACTTAGTCAATGGAGATGACATGGAGGATAATCCTCAAACAAATCTTCTATAATACACCGCTAGCCCTAGGAAACTCTAAATATCCATAAGAGTCAATGACCTTGGCCAATTTCTTACCACTTCCATCTTCTTGGGGTCAAATTTTATCCCATCACTGGACACAATATGTCCGATCAATATGACTTCCTTCAACCAAAATTTACATTTATTATATTTGGTATACGACTTGTCATCCCTTAAGGTTTCTAAGACCACCCTTAAATGCTCTTTGTGATCTTCTTCTTCTTGTGAATAAACAAAAAGGTTATCGATGAATACCACTAAAAACATATCAAGGTAGGGTTGAACACCCGATTCATATGGTCTATATTGATAGCCTGTGAATTTATTAACCCAAAGGACATTACCACAATCTCAAAGTCTCAATATCTTGTTTGAAGTGCTTTCTTGGGAATACCATATTTCCCTAATCTTCAATTGGTGATAGTCGGACCTCAAATCAATTCTGGAAAAGTTCTTAGTCCCTTTTAATTTATTAAATAGGTCATCGATACTTGGGAATGGTTACTTGTTCTTGATAGTAAATTTATTGAGTTGACAATAGTCTATACATATTCGGAGTGACCCATCTTTCTTCCTTACAAACTAAATTGGGGCACCATCAAAATCTTAAACAATTTCCAACCACCTCGTTTGCCTTAGATTGAGATCTCTTTGTGTAAACATATGTTGGAGACTCTTATAATCGATGAATACATCAACATGCACCCCATACAAGTTGTGACACCAAATCCTCAAGGCAAACACCATAGCTACTAGTTCAACATAATGTGTTAGGTAATTCTTTATACGAATCTTTAGTTGCCTTGAAGCATAAGAAATCTCCTAACTATTTTGAATCAACACACACCCCCAAAAAATTCTTGAGGCGACACAATATACAACAAACCCATCGGTACCTTCCATTAATGTCAAAAATGAAGCTGAAGTCAATTTATCCTTCAATGTTTGGAAGCTTTTCTCACACTCATCCATCCATACAAAATTCACCTTAATTTGGGAAAACTTAGTCAATGGAGATAACATGGAGGAGAATCCTCGAACAAATCTTCAATAATACACTGCTAGCCCTAGGAATCTCCAAATATCCATAAGAGTCAATGACCTTGGCCAATTTCTTACCACTTTCATCTTCTTGGGGTCAAATTTTATCCCATCATCGGACGCAATATACCCAAGAAATGCAACCTTCTTCAACCAAAATTTATATTTATTAAATTTGGCATGCGACTTGTCATCCCTTAAGATTTCTAAGACCACTCTCAAATGCTCTTTGTGATATTCTTCTTCTTGTGAATAAACCAAAATGTTATCGATGAATACCACTAAAAACTTATCAAGGTAGGGCTTGAATACCCTATTCATAAGGTCTATATTGAAGGCCAGTGAATTTATTACCCCAAAGGACATTACCACAATCTCAAAGTCTCCATATCTTATCCAAAGTGCTTTCTTGGGAATACCACATTCCCAAATCCTCAATTGGTGATATTCGGATCTTTCTCTTCTTTTTCTTATGAATCTTCTTTGGAGTGAAACCTCGCCCACTCCTTATAGTTGATCAAATAGGTCATCGATACTTGGGAATGGTTACTTGTTCTTGGTAGTAACTTTATTGAGTTGGTGATAGTCTATACATATTCAGATTGACCCATCCTTCTTCCTTACAAACAAAATTGGGGCACCCCATGGGGACCTAATAGGGCTAATAAATCCCTTCTTTAGCAAGTCTTTTAATGCTCCTTTAGTTCCTTTAATTCCAAAAGGGCTATTTTATAAGGAGGGATTGGTATAGGTCTGGAGAGGAACTAGGTAATTCTTTGGGAAATACATCGAGAAACTCATTGACTTTAGGAATCGACTCAAGAGTTCAAATTTTGGATGTAACATCTTTAACTATTACCAAATGGTAGATACACCCGTTAGAAATAATTTTTCTGGCTTTAGGAAATAAACCAACCTTTACGTGAAGAACTACCACTTTTCCACTTAATAGTAGCTTTATTTTGAAATTAGAACTTAGCAGTATGAGTTTGAAAATCTATGGAGGCATAAGAAGCATGCAACAAATCCATCCCAAATATAATATCAAAATCTATAATAGAAAGCTTTACCAAATCACAAGGAATAAATTCATGCATGATGGATATGGGACAACCTTTGTAGAATCTTCGTGCAAGAATGGACTCACCAATGGGAGTACTAAATTTAAAAGGCTCACGAAAATATGTGGTGGATGCATGAAATCTATTAGCATGAAATGGTGTGACAAAAGACAAATTTCCTCTCGGATCTAAAAGTGCGTAAGAATCAAAATCACAAACTTTCAACATATTGGGTAGCTACATTTAGGGCTTCTTCCACCTCTCGACGACCATGAAGTGCATAGAACCTATTAGTTTTAGGTGCTGGTTGAGCTCGTACAACTAGACCTTAAGGCTTTGAATTTCCACTCCTACTATGCTTCACATGATGTTCGAGGTTCCACATTTGAATCAAGCATTGGAACTGGCTAGATATCCATCTTTATAGAGCTTCTCATACTTTGCAAGATTGGAGAGGCTTGTGCACCCATTCCTCCTTAGGGCTTTAGGTTAGTCCTATTATCTTTGTTGAACTTAGGAGGAGAATATTTAGTTGACCCTTGATTTCCTTGCTTGTGATGACCTTGGAATTTACTATGGCCACCATTCCCATTGTTGAGGAATCCACCACCACTGATTCTAGATCTCTTATTCTACCTAGACCTTGCCCTCACTTTCTCATCTTCAATTTGTTCCGCATATATCACTAGGGAGGTGATATACATTTCTTTGATAAGTATAGCTATCTAACACTCTTTTTTGAAATAATGTTTGAGACACCCAATATGAATTTTCTCATTCCAGCCCTTGGATATGATACAAAGGGAAACTACCTCAAAAAGTGCCCAAAAATGTGCCTCAGAACTGCCCATAATCATAATTACTATATATCTCAAAATTTGTGTGTGATATTGAAAATTTAACTTCATATTCTTGATTAGAGGGAAAAATTGAGCAGGCAATAGGTCTAACCCTAATTTTAGAGCAACCATATCAAAATTTAAATTTCTCAAAATGCAATCTCCAATGAGCTCTGCGCGCCCCTAACATGACGTGGCCAGGGTACGCAGATGTATATTTTTTCTCCAGTTTTGTTGTTTGTTCCAAGGCTTTTTGGTATCGGGCCTAAGTCTTTCCATGCTAAAAATGCCTATACTTAGCCATATTTCACCTTTATATAATACAAGACATTACCCAATACTCTCTCAAACACTTAGATAAATATTTCACCCAAAATTCAAGTGTCAAATCTCATTCCGAATCTTATGGAATTCACTCAATATTCAAGTTCTCATCTTAATCTTTATCAAGAAAATCTCCAAAGTTAAGGTATATGGCTTTCAACCAATAGGTCCTTTCACCCATGGTGCCCAAGCTTTCTTTTTACATAAATTTCGTGTTTCTATGTTGATTTACTTATGGGTATTACATTCTATGAATTTGACTATGAACTATGTTGGCGTTTCATAAAAGCATGACTGTTTTAGCATGTTTTGAGTAATAAAAATAGTATAAATTTTGAGATCTGATGAAGGGTTTCAATGTATATTGCATGAGAGGGTATTAACAAGTATTGGTGGGAATATTTAGTTCAAGTTCTATTGCAAGATTGCACTCTTGAATTGCATGGTTTTACAATAGCATTACACACCCACCAAATGTTTGAGAAAATGTCCGGTTTAGGGTTCTTAAGCTATTGATGATTCATTGCATGACCTATGACTTAAATGACTTTATGATGATAAAAGGAAAGTATATATGTATTGATTTCATGAAAAGTATATATAGTGTTGCAAATTGATCACACCTTGTTGAGGGGTGTTATGACTCAATCACCATGAATGGTAGGGTGAGATAACCATCAACAAATTGAGGGGTCAATACCTCAATCACAATGGATGGTAGGGTGAGATAACCATCAACCAAATTAAGGGGTTGATACCTCAATCACCATGGATGGTAGGGTCAGACAACCATCAACAAATTGAGGCGTTGATACCTTAATCACTATGGATGGTACAGTGTGACAACCATCAACCAACTAAGGAGTTGATACCTCAATTACCTCTCTAAACGAATAGTAGGCCTTGGATATGATGGTCTCCTACCCATCAACAAATTGAGGCATTGATACCTCAATCACATGGATGGTACAGTGTGACAACCATCAACCAATTAAGGAGTTGATACCTCAATTACCTCTCCAAATGAATGGTAGGCCTTGGATATGATGGTCTCCTACTACACATGTAGTATGTTCTTTATAAGCATGTTTTACTCAAGCATCATTCATGCAAGCCATATTACTATATGCTCAACCATTATGTAATTATGCATTTTGATTATGTTACCTATCTCTTGTTGCATTGCATTTTCTCATGACAACCCAAGGCCCCAAGGAGGTAGTGGTGTGGTTCCTAGATCTATGTGCCCAAGGTGTGGTAGAGGCCATGATGACCTATGTCTGAGAGACACTAATGTTTGCTATGGTTGTGGAGACATAGGTCACAAGAAGGTTAATTGTCCTCAGAATCAAAATAAGGATAAGGATGTTCATCTACAAGGTCGGGGTGCTAATGCGGTTCCTTTAGGGAGAGGAGGTCAACAAGTTGGTGCCCTAATGCACAATCAATTCTATGCACTCCAAGGGAGACAAGGGGTTGATGGGATGCCCAATGTCATCACCAATATGTTAAATGTTTTTGATTTTGATGTGCATATATTGATAGACTCGGGTGCCACTCTTTCTTTTGTTACTCCTTTTGTTGCCAAAAGTTATATGTTGAGCCCGAATAGTTGTGTGAGTCTTATGAGGTATCTACTCTCATTGGTGCATCTATTATTGCTAGAAAGATCTACAGAAATTGTATCATTTGCATTTTGCATAAAACTTTGCCTTGTGATCTTGTTGAGCTGGACATGGTGGATTTTGATGTCATTCTTGAGATGGATTGGTAGCATAGATATTATGCCTCTATTGATTATAGAACCCGTGGAGCCAAATTCCAATTCCCAAATGAACCCATCCTTGAGTGGGAGAGTCATGATGGAGTGGTCAAGGGTAGGTTCATCTCTTACATTAAAGTCCAAAAGTTGATCTCTAAGGTGTGTCTCTATCATCTTGTAAGGGTTAAGGGTCCTTCCTATAGAGTCGGTTCCGGTGGCTAATGAGTTTCTTGATGTCTTTCCAAATGACCTTCCTAGTGTTCCACCCGAAAGGGAAATAGACTTTGTTATAGACCCCTTTCTCGACATTCAATGTATTTCTATTCCCCCTTACCGTTTGCCCTGACGTACTAAAAAGGAGCAATTGAGGGACTTGTTGGAGAAGGGATTTTTTAGGCCTAACCAATCACCTTGAGGTGCACCGCTATTGTCTGTGAAGAAGAAATGGGTACCTTAGAATATGCATTGACTACCAACAACTTAATAGAGTCACCATCAAAAATACGTACCCTCTCCCAAGGATTGATGATTTGTTTGACCAATTTAAAGGGCTAGTCACTTCTCTATGATTGATCTTCGGTCTGGGTATCATCAAGTGAAGGTGCGGGAGTCTGACATTCCCAAGATGTCCGTCTGGACTAGGTATGGGCATTATGAATTTGTGATTATATCTTTTGGGTTGACCAATGCATACGTTATCTTAATGGATCTTATGAATAGTATCTTTAAACCCTACCTTGATTTGTTTATTGTGGTTTTCATTGATGATATCTTGATCTACTCTCATAGTTATGAGGAGTATGTGAGTCATTTGAGGGTGGTGTTGCAAAAATTGAGGGAAGAGAAGTTGTATCCTAAGTATGAGAAATGTGAATTTAGTTAAAGGAGGTTGCCTTTCTAGATCATGTGGTGGGGGGATGGTATTAAGGTAGATCCTTAGAAGATGTAGGTGATTAGAAGTTAGTCTAGACCTTTGACCCCATCGGTTGTTAGAAACTTCTTCTGCTTAGTGCATTACTATCAGAGGTTTGTGAATTAGTTATCTTCTATTGCTTCTCCCATGACTAAGTTGACCCAAAACAAGGATAAATTTGTGTGGACCGATGAGCGTGAAAAGAGTTTCCAAACCTTGAATGACAAGCTTGTCTCCGCTCCTATCTTGTCTCCACTGAAAGGGTTGGAAGGGTTTGTTATGTATTATGATACCTTCCAAATTGGTTTGGGTATTGTTTTGATGCAACATGGTAAGGGGATAGCCTATGCTTCTAGACAACTCAAAGTGCATGAAAAGAATTATCCTACTCATGATCTTGAATTGGCCGCCGTGGTATTTTCTTTGAAAAATTTGGCATCATTATTTGTTTGGGATGCACATTGATATGTTTACCGATCATAAGGTTCTCCAACATGTGTTCACTCAGAAAGATCTCAATTTGGCACAAAGAAGGTGGTTAGAACTTCTTAAGGATTATGATATGAGTGTGCATTATCACCGCGGTAAGGCTAATGTTGTGACCGATACTTTGAGTAGGGTGTCTGCGGGTACCTAGCTTATGTTGATGATAGTGGATAAGAGGTGGCTAGAGAAGTCCATCGATTGGCTAGATTGGTGGTTAGGTTGGAAGAGGTTAATAATGGTGGTATTGTGGTTGTTGATGGTTCAAAATCTTCCTTGGTTTATGAGGTAAAAGCAAAGCAAGATCTTCAGCCCTCCTTATTAGAATTGAAGGCCTTGGTGAGAGAGGGCAAGGTGGAGGTTTTCTCCTTAGGGGGAGATGGTTCCTTTAGGTACCAAGGTAGTTTGTTTTTGCCTAATATCGATGTCTTGAGAGAGAAGATTCTTGATAAAGCTCATAATTCTCCCTATTCTATTCACCTTGGTTCCACCAAAATGTATAGAGATTTTAGGGATGTGTTTTAGTGGGGAGGTATGAAGAAAGACATTGCCAAATTTGTATCCTGCTGTCATAGTGCCAACAAGTCAAAATCGAGCATCAAATGCTGGGTGGCCTAACCCTCCTACTTGGAAGTTGGAAGAAATCAACATGGACTTTGTGGTTGGATTTCCTAAGACTAGAAAGTGTTTTGATTCCATTTGGGTTGTGGTTGATAGAATGAAAAAGTATGGTTCGTTTTGGTAAGAAGGGTAAATTGAGTCCAAGATTTGTGGGTCCTTATAAGGTGTTAAGGAGGATTGGCAAGGTGTCTTAAGAGTTGGAGTTGCCTAGTGAAATGGACTTGACTCATCAACTCTTTAATGCATCAATGTTGAGAAAATATGTGGGTGACCCGAAAGCCATTGTCCCAATGGATGTTATGGGTGTTGTTGAAGACAACTTGTCTTATGAAGAAGTTCCAGTAGAGATCTTGGATAGACAAATAAAGAGGTTGAGGAACAAAGATGTAACTTCCGTCAAGGTCCTTTGGAGAAAATAACAAGTCGAAAGTGTTATATGGGAGGCCGAAGAGGACATGCAAAAGTGATATCTCTATCTCATCCATTATACATAAGCCTAAGATACTAATTCTAAGTCCGCAATGTGATTTCACGTCTTATGTTTCAGCCCCCTATGTCATTTGCATGCATTTATCTTTATGTTGACAAATTCATGGTGGTTTTTGCCACTTATTTTGAAATTTTTGAAATGATGTTTAAGTTCATTGTTGCATTCTTGTGTAGGCTGAAATTATCTTGTTTACTTCTCTTATATACATATCTTTGCCATTCGGGTACGAATGTTACCAAGGAGGAGATATTGAAACGACCCAAAAAGTGCCTGAAAATATGCCTCGGAAGTGCGTATAATTGTAATTTCCATATATCTCAAAATCCGTGCGTGATATCGAAAATCCAACTTCATATTCTTGATCAGGGGAAAACATTGAGTCAAAAATGACTCTAACCCCGATTTTACAGCAACCGCATCAAAGTTTAAATTTCCAAAATGCAATTTCCAGTAAGCTCAATGCACCCTTCGCGCGACGCAGCCAGGGCGCATAGATGTATATTCTTTTGCCCAGTTTTGTTGTTTGGTCCAAGGATTTTGGGTCTTGGTCCTAAGTCTTCCCATGTGTAAAAATACCTATACTTAGCCATATTTCACCTTTATATCCTATAGGACATTCTTCAATAGTTCTCAAACACTTAGACAAATATTTCACCCAAAATTCAAGTGCCAAATCTCACCTGATCTTAAGGAATTCACTCAAGCTTCAAGTTCTTATGTTAATCTTTATCAAGAAAATCTCCAAAGATAAGGTATGTGGGTTTCAACCAATGGTTCCTTTCGCCCATGGTTCCCGAGCTTTCTTTTTAAATAAATTTCTTGTTTCTACGTTGATTTACTTATGGGTCTTACTTTCTATGAATTTGACTATCAACTATGTTGGGGTTTCATAAAAGTGTGACTGTTGGAGCATGTTTTGAGCTTTGAATCCAGCATCTATTTTGTGATTTGATGAACAGTTTCAATGTATATTGTATAAGGGTATTACCAAGTATTGGTGGGTTGATTTACTTCAAGTTGTCTTGCATGATTTCACTCTTGTCTTGCAGTATTTTACACTACCATTACACACCCACCAAGTGTTTGATAAAATGTCCAATTTAGGATTCTTGAGCTACTGATGATCCACTGCATGACCTATGACTTCAATGAGTTTATACTGATAAAAGGAAGGTATATATGTGTTGAATTCATGAAAAGTGTCTATGGTATTGCGAGTTGACCACCACATTATTGAGGGGGTGCTATGCCTCAATCACCATGGATGGTAGGGTGAGACAACTATCAACAAATTGAGGGGTTGATACCTCAATCACCAACGATGGTAGGGTGAGACAACCATCAACCAAATTGAGGGGTTGATACCTCAATCACCATGGATGGCAGGGTATGACAACCATTAACCAATTGAGTGGTTGATACATCAATCGCCTCTCCAAGGGGGTGGTAGACCTTGGCTACGATGGTCTCTTACTACACATGTAATATGCTCTTTATAAGCATGTTTTACTCAAGAATCATTCATGCATGCCATATTGCTATGCCATATTGCTATATGCTCATCCATTGTGTAATTATGCGTTTTGATTATGTTGCCTATCTCTTCTTGCATTGCATCCTACATACTTAGTACATTAAAACATATTAACGCATACTCTATTCCTATATGATGTTACCATGTAGGAACCAGAGCTTCTCATGATAATCTTCATCCTCCCCGTGGCTAGTACTACCTTCACAAAGTATGTTTGATGAGTCCTCAACTCCGGGGAGAATATCTATTGTTCTTATATTACGTAAAAATTTTCATGATCTATTTGTATGCCTTTAAATATGAGGGTGAGACCGGAAAGTTGTCTGGGCCCTCGCTCAAATCTAAGTGTAGAGGTGTTGTTGGACAAGTTATGTAATGATGTTATAAGTTTGATTCTCTTTGACTCTTTTTATGTTTTATGATATGAAAGACTTCCCTTAATCCCTTTGCCCATATTTTTGTTCTTTTATTGTTTTTTACTTACTTCCGTAATGAAGGATGTGTAGTGATATGTTAAGTGGCTTGATTGAGGTCCTTTTAGGTTCCCGATTCACTGTGTCATGTCTAGGACCTAAGCTTTAGATGTGATACCATGAATAAGGTATACCTAGAGAGCTTTGTGAACTTGAGAGAATACTCCCTCACACTCGTGTGCCCTTGATTAAGGTTGTTGAACTCTTGCACTTTAGCCTCCCTAAACTCTAATGGGATGTACCTATCAAAAAATGCTACCTTAAACTTCTCCCATCCAAATTAGCCTGCATCCTAACCTCTTTCTTAAACCAATTGATCATACCAATCCTTTGCCACCCCTTTTCACTTGATAGGCCACAAGCTCGGCCTTCTCCTCTGATGGAACAACCATGACAACTACAATTCTATAAGCCTCATCAAGAAACTCAATTGGATCCTCATCAACCTTTGATCCATGAAACTCTGATAGATTCATCCTCCTGAAATCACAAACTCTTGCTGACAGGATAGGTGTTTGAGCAGCAATAACAACCTCTCTATTAGCCTCATTGGCCAAAGCTTGGTCTAACATAGTAAAATCATTCCTAAACTCCATAGGAGAGACATTCTCCTCTTGTTTCTTGGGAGGAGCTTCGTCTTCGGCCAATGGGTGCATCATTATTTAGAGGAATAACCTTAAATACTTCTAATGGAACAACATGAATCATAATAAAGTGAGACATTTCCTAAAACACCTCATAGCCTCCTATTCATAGATTTGGGCACGCATCACAACCATGAACAAGACTCTACTCAACGCTATGTGTTGGGTTTTTTAGGACCATTTATAAACCTCGTAGTCTGATACCAAGCTTTTTTCACAACCTAAGCCTAGGGCCTCGGCATGACTCAATGCATGGGAAACCCAAACAAGCCTTGGAACATATCATTTGCACATCCTTGTTTCACGCTATGGAGATGAATATGGGAAAGGGATTTACGTGAATCACATAGCAAGCCATGTTTAAGGGAAGGGTAACTATGACTCAAGCTATAGAGAAGTAGGGACCTAGGAATTTCATCACTTATCACCAACATCAGCATCATCAAATAGCATCACATGTGGAATAGGGACTAAAGGATAAGTCTCCATAGAAGCTCGAACAAAGCGTAGCGAGTACATAGCATAGCATAACATAGCATGGTATCCAATAACACCTATAAGTATGAACTGGATAGGGGCCAAGACAAGTCTAAGGCTCACCCTCAACATAAAAGGTAAAGTACTAGTGTCTCAATATAGGAAAAATAGAAGCAAGTTATCGTCCCTGAAATAGAGGACTCACTACTCAGCGATCTTCACAAATCCAAGTTATCCTCGTGGAGAAGGACGAATAGGAGCACTAGTCCCGACATAGTTAGATCATCGGCAAATGATATGTGTTAGTACTTGGATTATAATAGTATGTGGGATGCCATGCAACTATATATAATAAGCTTCATAAACAAGATGCATAATTATATATAATAGGATATAAGCTCGATCAATATGCCATTCATGAGTATACTTTAATGAAAACTTGCATAAAACATGATTTCATAATATCATGCATATGTGAGAGAAGGCCTTAAATGACATAGACCATGTGATCTACCACATCTAATCCAATAAACTTCTTTTATTGGAAAAAGGCCAATACACTCCTTCTATTGGAAAAAGGCCAATGAATTCCTTCATTGGGAAAAGGAAAATCTACCAATGTACATATCTAAAACTTTGGTAACTTCACAATTGTATGTTTAAGGGCCATTTTATCTTACATGGATTCACTAGCCTAAATATATCCTACAAGAGATCCTATGTTATCGCATAGTTAAGGAGACAAGGGGTTTCTAGTAGTATTCCTATACTAAATCATACCATAATTCCCCACTCGGTGCTAAGTCATTTCCATGGAATACATTTGAAAACATATCCATAATCAAAATCATCATAAACTTAAAAGCATAGCTTTTACATCATATAAATATAGGAAGAGCTCATCTTAACTTAAGATCCACATATAGGGATTTCCCCTTTCAAAAAGGTTCTATCTTTTATATAGCTTTAAGGGATTCAAAACATCATAACTTTCATAGTTGAACCCTCATCTTTGGAGATTATACTCCCTTTCATAACATTTATATGATAATCGGGTGGATTTCGTACATACAAGATTTAAATCATGAAACTCAAGTGGACTATGCATCATTGTAATGAAAATCATCAATTTAAGTCATTCTTAGATAACTCACCACAATCATATATACTATCTTTCATAATTAGACATATAATCATGAAATTCATCTCATAAAGTATTACTTTAATCATAACTCATGATAACATAACTTTAATAACTTGATAATCATAAAATAGGTTATAATTGAAAACTCTTTAAATAAATTCATGCAATTTTATGAAATTAGAGGAAGAACCTAACAAATTTCATGCTTAATAAAGTAAGTAGGAAAAGCCAATAAGAAATCAACATTAAAACTAGAAGGAATTCATAAAATAGGTTTTGGGACTCCATGGGTGGAAGAAAATCACATACCATTAGTACTTATAACTTGAAAACTTTGAGAATATTTTTTATGAGCTTTGTCTTTATAGAGGAATCTTGATCTCTAAGGAATTTGATATATTAAGATGGACGATCTTAGAGAGATATTTTGAGAGGATTTAGGGGTGTTTAGAGAGAGGATTATGTCTTAAAATAAGAATGTTTTCATGCATTTACATATATAAAGGTTATGGGATAGGTTGCAACTAACTCTCCGGGCAAAAAATGAAACTCAAAACAATTTGAACTTAGTGGGACGAGGGGTATGATGCAGACTTGTCGTGCACCCTATTGGTTTGCTGAATTTCACCCAAAAAATTTTTTTTTGATACAAGTGTCTTAAAAATTGAAGGTGATCATCTTCCTACATAATTTTACCTCTTAAACAAGAATATAAAGTCAGATTTTCAAATTAACACAAAAATTTTGTTATATTCAACACATATATTATAGGTTTTTTTTCGCTACATTGAGGAAATTACATTCTGTGCTAAGTCGAACTCCACGAACACATACATGCAATATAGTAACCAATATTGTAATTCATAATTCATAGTAATGAAAATTACATAACTTATAATGTAGGTATAATATCCAAGTAAATCAATTCAAATGATAAGAGTAGTCCATCTACCTGGCTTGCATGAAATATGGGTATAATTTCCCAAGCATGAAATATGGGTATAATTTTCCAACTTGTCAACTAATGTAAAAACAGGGTCCTGAGTCACCCTTCATAATCATGAATACATTCATAATCATACTTGTGTAATTGAAATCTCATTCATAAATCAAATCTTGCAATAGAAATTAGGACAAAACACGAGTTCATGGCCAATTAGATCAAAAATCATTAAATTAACTATAGTTCATGTAGAATCATGCAATTGTAAATCAAATTGTATCTTAATTAAGAAAATCCATATCAATTTCATAATCCCTAAATACGTGTAGATGAAATTCCTTGAAATACGATCAGAAATCATGCAATTCATGCATATTGTAGTAGTTCATATATAAAAAACAACAACAACAACATACCCAGTAGAATCCGATAAGCGGAGTTTGGGAAAGGTAGAATATATGTAGACTTTACCACTACCTCATAGAGGTAGAGAGGCTATTTCCTAGGAACTCTTAAAAATCCATAAGCAGAATAAACTAGATATGGAAAAGGAAAGGGAGATAAAAGGAATAGAAAGAGTGACTAATAAAGAAAAATACATGAGCGTTGAGTAAATTGATAAAGTAAGTATCATAATTCATACAATTAAAGTAAAATCATGAAAAATCCTTAACATTCATGCTTGAATGTTGAGTTTGATTTGGGCTCTACGAATGAAATTGATTCATGAATAAAGACCCATATACCTAGATAGAGAAACTCTAGAAATTTGGAAAAGATTGACCTTTATTCTTTGGAGGATTTGAAATCCTATCTTGAGATAAAAGCCTTGAAATTTTTTGGAGGGAATTTGGAAGAGAATGAGAATGGTTTAATTAGATTTGAGGCGGTTAGGGATAGTTATAGTGTCAAAAATGACATAGTTAGGGGGTTAAGTGAGTAGAAATGACCAAATATCTCATCACTAAAAATTGTCGGACCTAGATTACAAGCCAAAATCCATGGGCCATATATTGACCTATGGCTCGTGGGCCAAGGGTTTTGTCCTGGTTACACCTTTGAGCCTCCCAAAAGAGTCTCTAAACCTCATCTATAAACCCCCATTTGTGACCCATATAGTTCCACTTACGGATCATAGGTACCCCTCATAGAACCTTTCAATACTTAGAAAATTTTTATCTCTCAAGAGCCTAAACCACAAGACGAATTACGACAAATAAAGTAGACTTTGGTCCGTAAAGGCCTTTCGCAATTCCCAACCATACTTAGTCAAATTTCCAGCATTCAGAGTCTCATTTACGACTCCTATTCATGACTCCTGGTTCCACGCATAGCTCATGAAGTGTCCTCGTAAAATTGACCCCTGATTCTAAATCTTTCACCAAGTACACTACCTATCTATGAGACCTATCTATGATCCATGAATCAAACTAGGAGCTGCAGATTAGCTCCTACTCTCCTGACTAGAATTAATTTCTGCAAAGTTTCTCAATTTCAAACTTTTCAAGTTATAGGGCATTACAATATCTCTCCCTTGTATACATTTGTCCTTGAAAGAGTCAAAAGTAAGCTTGAAAAAAGTAGAAAAATAGCCAACAACCCAAAAGGAATGCAATAATGCAACTTAAAGAATCAATTTCATGAAAATTTTAAACTTATGCATGAAATATCATTCAAACTCAATTTACAAATATGCATTCATGTATTATTGAATAAGGAACTAAAATGCAAGAATTTGGAGGAATAATTTATATGTAGGTAACGTAGGTGTAAGGACCCCAGATTTCTTATGGCCTTAATGGTGCTTGGAATTTTGTTCTAGAAAGTTTTTGACCAAGGTGATACCTTATGGGCACCTCCACAGGCCATGTGGCTCACCACAGGCCGTGTGGATGAGTCTTGAGATGGACCTTAGCCTTGTGTGTAGAGTGGTAGCCTTATGTTGCAGTTCAAGATGAAGGAATGCACCACATTAAGCCCACAGGGTTCATATGGCACTTCACTGGCCATGTGGTGTCTTGTGTGAGTAGCCTTTGCCTTGAAAACCATATTATGTAAAAGACACTTCACACATGAACCTCATATAGTCTCTATGGCTCTTCACGGATCATATGGCCTTCCGTTTGGGTGTTGGTGTGAAAACTTTACAAGTATGGAATCACCATCTTAAAACATAAATAATGATTTTTAGCTTCACAGAACGCCACACGGTCTGTGTTCCTCTAAATAGTCTGTGACCCCTCCATACGGGACCCTTGGCAACATTTTGACTTCTGTTTGATTAGTTGTGTATTTGTTATTTTGGCTATTCCTAAAGGGAGTTTGTGACTTTCTATCCTATCCTAAGACTTTCAAATAACCTATACTCTTCTTCTCTCATTCACATTTAAATCAACACTTAGAATTTACTCAAGCTCTCTCATAAGAACTCCTCTCAAGTGAACTAGTGAAGTCTTATCTTGGGGATTAAGGAAAGACTCTCTTCTTCATCAAATTCTTCTTGTTTCTTCTTGGTTAACTAAAATATGTGGGATTGATTCATAGTCCCTTTCAACTATGAATACCCTAACTCTTTTACATTTGATTTTATGAAATTTAGCAAACTTTTAATATGGGGTTTTAAGATTATTATTTATTTGATTCAATTGAGATATGGGATACATTTTGCTATTTATTTTAAAGTAATTTAACCCCTAATATATTTAATTGCATGAATATTATGAAGATCTGAATATGCATTGTCCTTTTAAGATTTGATCTAAGCATGGGTAATCTAAATTGTGATTTAAATATGAATTTATATGGATTTCAGATTGTATTGTTGATTTAAGATTGAATCTCTATTGCCTATTGTGATTCTTACATCATTCATGGAATATGCATTCATGAGTGTTGGTTTTTTGATTGAAATGCTGCGGTTGGTAAGCTCATATATGGTTTTTGATAAAATGATTTGGTGAGTTAAGCTCATATATATTTATTATTCGGTGAGTCAAGCTCACATATGGTTATGACAAGAATATGACCACATAAATATCTATGATATGGCTCTTTGAGAATTTTAGGTGTTTATACCATCTTGATCTATGTGTCTTGGCTATTCCTACGCATGCAAAGTATGATATGAGTTATGATTTGATTTTTTAGCCTAAGTATGAATGATTATGAATAATTTTTATCTTTTAAGCACAAATATGCATTGAAATGATTTGAAATGACTTGTGTGTCTTTTGAAAGCATGTATATGTATATGTATTTTTTTTAGGTGATGACTTAGCACCGAATGGGATTGGAGGCGTCATGGCTATCGCATAGGGTCCTCTTCCTTTACCTCGAATTGTATGCCAGCATTTGTATATGGTGAAACCCTCTACCAAAATGACTAGGTTGTAAGTTATGGTTGCAATTGTGATATAATATGATATAATATGATATAAAAATCTTTTCGAAATGATCGGGTCATAGAAGGTGACCATCACATCAAAATGACCAGGTCATAATATGTGATGAAGATTACATTTAGCAAGTAATCTTCTCTCTCCCAATAAGAGGTTGTCATTGGCAAAATTCATGTAATAGCTTGCATGAGTTTGAGATGTTGGTTGTGGTCACATTCCTTTATATATGGAAGCATTATGGTATTTCATGCATTATAGATTTCATGGCATATCGTTATACTACTCTTCTTTGGTTATATACTCCTTTCTATATAGGTTTCCTTGTCATCTAACACACATTGTAGGTTCAATAAGTTTATATCCATTGCATTCCCACATGATTAGTGCATTCAAAAGTAGTAACGCATATTTTTTTCTTACATGATCTAACCATGTAAGGACCGTAGACTACATTCATCCACTATTTGATGACTAGGTCAGATTTGAGAAAGTTGTTGTGGCAAGTCCGATTTTCCATGGAAAACCCATCAACCATCTATCTTATGTTGTTTCCGCTTATGTATTTGCTTTAAGGGTGAGCCTGGGACATGTCTTGGTCCTCATCCTATTCTATGATTAGAGGCATTGTTAAACATCTTGTATACTCTTGTACGGGTATTTTTTATATTATGCTATTTGGAGATTATGGTTATGTCTATCTATTGGTTATGGTTATTGTGATTTTGTTATGATATGGTATGTATTTATGATATTATGTGGAAATGTGCAAGATCCTAAGTCCCATTTTAACCATATAGAGTGAGTCAGACTTACCCAATGCTTAGTTCTTATGCGTTATGTGTTATGTGAATCCACAGAAATCCCTATACATGTGATATCCCCATAGCATAAGTCATACTTTCCCATCCCTTAGAACTATATGTTTACTATCTCTTTATACGGTTCAGAATCAACGATGTGAATATGGATACTTTGAGGCTTTCTTAATATCTCAAAATTCGTGCGTGATATCGAAAATTTGACTTCATGTTCGTGATCGGGTGGAAAATTAAGTGGGTGATAGGTATAACCCTGATTTTAGAGAAACTATAGTAAAATTTTGTTTTTTGAAAATTTACGAAACTAGTGAGTGTCCGCGCCCAGGGCCAGGGTGCAGACCAGTGTTATTTTTGGCTTCCAGTTCTATTTCGGTCCGAGGCTTTGAGACATTGGGTCTAAGCCTTCCTATGCATAAAAACATCTATACTTAGTCATTTTTCAACCCTATATTATTCAAGACATCTCCCAAAACCCTTTCTGACACAGCCAAATATTTCACCCAAATTCAAATGCCCCATATTCATTCCAGATTCAAGAAATTCATTCAAGTTTCAAGCTCTCATTCAAATCTTCCTCAAGAATATCTCCAAATTTGAGGTATGTGGATTTTAATTATTGGGTCCTTTCACCCATGGTGCCCAACCTTCCCTTTTTAAGTAAAATGCATGTTTTTAAGTTGATTTATCTATTGGTATTTCTTATTATGAAATGATTATGAACTATGTTGGGGTTTCATAAAAATGTGATTATTTAAGCATGTTTTGAGCTATTAATCTATAATCTATTATGAGATTTGACAGAGGATTTCAATGTATATTGCATGAGGGTGTTACCAAATGTTGGTGGGTCGATTTATATTAAGTTTTCTCACATGATTTCCCTCTTGAATTACATAATTTTGAACTAGCATTGCACACACACCAACTGAAAATAAAATATCTGGTTAAGGGTTCGTAAGTTATTGATGATCTATTGCATGGCCTCTGAGTTAAGTGACTTTATGATGATTAAGGGAATGTATATATGGGTATTAAATTCATATAAAACACTTGTGATATTACAAATGAATTGTTGGGCTTCCATGCTTGTCGTGTTCTTTGGAAAAAAAAGAAGTTCTTTCTTGACACATGAATGTGATGGTTTGATGAGCTATTTTTCATGAATCCTACCGAAAAGATTATATCATAAGGTATAAAGGCAATGTCGAAGGTGGAATGACTCATGGCTCCTACCGAAAAGATTATATGATAAGGTGAGGATATCCTATAACACCTACCGAAAAAGCCATGTCTTAAGGTACAATTCATAGTTTCTACCAAAAAGATTATATTGCAAGGTAGAATAATTCACGGCTCCTACCTAAAAAATTATATCATAAAGTAGGGCACGCCTTATACTACATACCAAAAAGACTGTCGTAAGGTAGGGGTATTGGTAACACTCTCCGAAAATATTGTATTATAAGGTGACTAGGTGGTTTTGTGGTCCATCCCAAGCATGTTTGTGCAAGGTTTGAGCATACTTATATTCTATATTAAGTTTACATTTCTTGATTATGGCTAAGCATGTTTTACTACAAACATTTATCATGCATGTCATATTGACATTACACTATCTCTTGATTATGCTTATGCATTTTGATTATGCAACCTATCACTTGTTGCATGACATCCTACATACTTAGTACATTCAAACGTACTAACGTATACTCTATGCCTACATGATATTATCATGTAGGAATCGAAGCTCCTCACGATCATCCTCCACATGGTTAATCTTGGACATCTTGAAGTTAAGCTTTCGTAAGCCCTCAAATTTGGGGACACTAGCTATGCTACTCTTGCTTAAGTTATTTCTTTATGTTGAACTATTGATTCTATGAGGGTGAGCCCAGAAAGTATCTTGGCCACTGCCCGTTATTTGTTTAGAGGTGTTGTTGGACAAGTGATGTAATTATGCTTAAGCTTTGATTCTTCTATGATTTATACAATTAAGAGTTTCCATTAGTCCTTTTATCCATATTTATACTCTCTCGATGTCGTTTTCTTTGATTTCGTGACCAAAGATGTGTAATTGATATGCTAAGAGGCTTGTTGGCTCCCTTTGGGTTCCCATTCGCCATGTCACTTCAAGGTCCTAGGCTTGGGTCGTGACAGTTTGTCTTCTTCTTATTGAACAATCCTAATGATTAAAAAGGAATAATAAAAAACAACTCGTTTATATATTGATATGTGGTATGTTGACAATGATTTGAAAGGTTTGTTGATTTATTGTCGATGTTATATCATGATTGTGTTGTTGTAAATTGTGCATGGTTAAAAAAATGGTCATCTCCTCATTATATATGTGAAGATATCTATTCGCATTGATTCTAAGACAAGATTGTGCCAAAGGTTATGTGAATTGAGAAAAAATAAGAAATTAAAGAGGATGTAACCATTTCGAGGGATGTGTCACACGCCGTAACTAGTACTATGATTCGAGGTTTGTATCACACGCTACAATGGATACTATAATTTGAAAGTTGTGTCAAACGCCCCGACGGATACTATGATAAGAATGTCACACGTCGCGACGAATACTATAATTCAAGGATCGTGTCGCATGATTCGAGGGTCGTATTGCATGCTACAATGGATGCATTGACTAAAAAGTCCCCATAGGTCTCGGACTGAGAGACAACGGGTGTGTATCACTAGTTCAGACATGTATCATTATATTTGATATTGCATTGCATCGCATTACATATCTTTATCATTTATGAACTTGTGAGTTCCTTTTTATGGAACTTGATCCTTATGTTGTTTATCTAGGGGAGCGGATCCATCTCAAAACTGGGCCATCTCTATAGCAATGAGGAGTTGTACTTTGAGTACAATCTTATCCTACGCCATCTACGTGGTTTATTAGTTCAAGTTATTATTACTTTCACTCATATTGATGCTCAATACTACTCCAAATAACATTTATAATGCTCATAACTTTAATAGTAAGAGTTCTCAAAATGCCTTTTTCATATTTTGAGACTTACCCCAACTTTAGCTTTTCTTAAACTTTTCTCAACTTGTCTCTTTTCTTTTATTGAAAGTTGTATTAAAGCAAGGTGTCTCAAAGCGTAGTTTTTAATACTCAGCTATCTTGTAAATATAGAAGCTTTAAGTACATCTTAAACTCAACTAAAGACTGTCAACATAATGGTTTTCATGAAATCCCTAGGGTTCTTACATTGTAACCATAACCATGAAATCTTGACTTAATAACTTACTTTAGTAGTGGAATCAATAAAGACTATGATTTTTATCAAGAAAAATGTATGAACAAGTATTTCAATGAAATTAACTAGTAATGGGGAATACTTGATCTTAACTCATAAGCATGATCTTGGGTGGAGACTAATAGTTAAAGATACTAAAATAATCGTAGAATAACTTTTGGAGGGCCTTACATAACTGGAGAATTAGTTTCTTGAAGAATTTGAAGAAGGTTCTTGAACGTCCTAGGTTTTGCCTTTTTGAAATTACATTCTTAGTTTGGAGAGGGTTTGAATATTAGTGATTTGAAGAATCACATTTTAGAGGTTTGATTAGGTGAAAAGTGATAAGTTTTGGCTTAAAGGGTGAGAATAGATAAAAATACCCCTCTTTAAAATCGCTGATCGAGTTCACTATAAGTCTATCTATAGCTCGTAGAAGTTTCGATGACCCAAAGAGCCCATCCATAAGTTTTTGGATAAATTTTGGGGTCACTGGATCGATTCAATGTGCCCATTCTACGACCCATATTTGGGTCCGTAAGTTCTGGGACTCAAAAATTGACCTGCAGAAGTTTTTCTACGAGTTGGAAAGCTAATTCATAGAGCTTTCATTTGGTAGGGGATAGGTTAACCAATTCTTTTTGTGCTAAGAGTTATGGTCATTTAAAGTTGATCTGCACATAACACAAAGTGAAAATCTTAACTGATAGAAAGGTTTTGAACTCAACTAAGCACTAGGGGTCACTCATGACCCAAATTCACTTACAACACATTTCCCACCCATATTAATGACCCTTAAAATATAAGTACAAGTAGGGCATCACTAGGTTCAATCTTATCTATTTGTGATGACGAATTTCCAGGACTTAAGAGTAGAATTGTGAGAGGTTACAATATCTCTCCCTTGTGATCATTCGACTTCAAATGAAGGTGAAACTAGGGAATACAATCGTGTTTGCTTCTGATGAACTAGTTCATCAATAGGAAGCTATCTAGATAACTTGTTACTTATATTTAAGGATGTATCTCAACTTAATGATAGGAATGAGGAATATTACCTTCATGCTCGTCATTGGAAGGCACAAATAGGTGAGGATATCTAACTTCCATGTCTATCTTAGTTTCCCAAGTGGCTTCTTCGACGAGCTGATTCCTCTATAATATTTTAACAGAAGATATTTCCTTTGTCCTTAATTTGCAAGCTTAGCAATCTAGTATCTGAATTGGGATCTCTTCATCTGACAAGTTATCGTTGATTATAATACTCTCTATAGGCAAAACTAGTTTAGATCTCTCAAACACTTCTTAAGCGTAGAAATGTGGAGTACTGGATGAATAGCAGCTAATTCTGGTGGAAATTACAATTTGTATGCCACATTACCAATCCTCCTAATAATCTGGTATGGGCTAATATATTTAGGACTAAGCTTCCCCCTTTTCCAAAATCTCATAACTCCCTTCATCGGTGAAACCTTTAGGTATACCCAATCACATACCTCAAATTCCTAATCTCTCCTTCTAATATTGGTATAAGACTTCTACCAACTTTGGGCTATCTTTAGTCTCTCTTGAATAACTTTCACCTTCTCCATAGCTTGGTGGACTATATCAATCCTGGCTCACCAAATTCAAACCACCTAATAGGCGACCTATACCTCGTCCCATAAAGGGCGTTTTATGGTGTCATTTGTATGTAATCTTAGAAACTGTTGCTATAAGAAAATTCAATCAAGGGTGAGTAATCATCCCAATTACCTTTAAAGTTTATAACACATGCCCACAACATATCCTTAAGAGTCTGTATGGTCTGCTCCGCTTACCCATTTATCTGGAAATGAAAGATTGTACTGAGATTCACCTTCGTACCAAGCCCTTTCTTAAAAGACTTCCAAAATTGTACTGTGAATTAAGCTCCTCTATCTAAAATATTGGGTATGGGAACCCCATGAAATCTAACGATCTCCTCAATGTAAAGTCTGGCATAGACCTCAGCTGCATTACTCATCCTGACATGTAGAAAGTGAGTCAACTTGGTTATTTTATCGATTGTTACCCAATCAAATCACGTTGTCTACGTGATCGAGGTAAGCCTGTTATGAAGTTCTTGTGAATCGTCTCCCACTTCCACTTTGGAATTTTAATATTTTGGGACACACCACAAGGCCTTTGTGTTCCACCTTAACTTGATGGCAATTCAAGCACCTGGACATGATCTTTACAATGTTTATATTTATGCCACCCCATTAATAAACCTTTCATAAATCTGTATACATTTTTTTAGCATCTGGGTGAATAAAGTATTTGGCATTATGAGACTTAGCTAGGAGCCTATCTCTAAGGCCATCAACACTTGGTACGCATAGATTGCCTTTGTGTCTCAGGACCTAATCTCCCCCCTTTGGCAAACACAATACCTTCTTCTTCTAAACATCTCCTTTCAACTGAAGGAGGATTAGATCTTGGCCTTGCTTTTCTTTCACCACCACTAAGGATGAGTTTGCCCTATTTTGATAATTTCACCACCTTCGTTACAATCTTAATCCGTACTACCAAGCGTACCAGCCCATGCACTACCTTGGCTAGTTCTTTTATTCCATTCTCAATATGTGCAATGCTCTCTTGGTTAACCTACTAAAAACATCAACCACTATATTAGTTTTACCTGGATGATAGAGGATCTTATGTCATAGTCCTTCAACAACTCCAAGCATCTCCTTTGCCTCAAGTTCAACACCTTTTGATAGAATACATACCACAGGCTCTTGTGATCAGTAAATACATCTACATGCCCACTGTAAAAATATTTTCTCCAGATTTTGAGAGCAAAGACCACAATAGTAAGTTCAAGATTATGAGTTGGGTAGTTTTTCTCATGAGTCTTAAGTTTTCGGGAGGCATATGCTATCACCTTGCCTCTTTGCATCAATACGCATCTAAGGCCAACTCTAGAAGCATCGTAGTATATAATCAAACAATCAGCTCCCTCGGGTAGGGGTAAGACTAGAGTTGTAGTCAACCTAGTTTTAACTCTTGAAGACACTTCTCATATGCTTCAGACCATGTGAGCTTAACCATCTTTTGAGTTAGCTTAATCAAGGGAGCTAAGATAGAATAAATCCCCTATACAAAATGCTTGTAGTAACCTATCGAATCCAAGAAACTCCTTATCTCTGTTGGAGTTGTGGGCCTTGGCCAGTTCTTTACTGCCTCAATCTTTTGAGAATCAACTTGAATGCCTCACCAAATATAATATGACATAAAAATGCCACAGATGCTAACCAGAACTCACATTTGGAAAATTTGGCATGCAAATGTTGGTTCTTAAAGATCTAATGGATAATTTTAAGATGGTTGGCATGCTCCTCCTCATTATGAGAGGAGATACAGATGCCATCTATGAACACAATGACAAACATATCTAAGTATGGCCTCAACACCCTATTCATAAGATCCGTGAAATCTGCTGGTGCATTTGTCATTCCAAATGACATGACCAAGAACTCATAATGACCATAGTGGTTACTGATGGTTGTCTGAGGGATGTCACTTTCTCTAACTTTGAGTTGACATTACCCAAATCTAAGGTCTATTTTGGAGAAACAAGTAGCACACTAGAGTTGGTCAAATAGGTCATCAATTCTAGGAAGAGGATACTTATTCTTTATGATGACCTTGTTTAACTGACAATAATTTATGAACATTCTATGAGAACCATCCATTTTACGTATGAAGAGAATTGGAGCACCCTAAGGTGAGACACTTTGTCTAATGAAACCCTCATCTAGGAGGTCTTTTAGCTATGTTTTCAACTCTTTTAACTCTAAAGAAGCCATATAGTATGGAGGAATAAATATGGTTGATTATCTGGAAAGGTATCTATCCCAAAGTCTATCTTCCTTTCAGAAGGGACTCCGGGTAGGTCATCAAGAAAAACTTCTAGGAACTCATTCACGACCAAAATAGATGGGAGAGATAGTGTCTTGGTACTGAAACCTTTGACTCTAACTAGTTAGTATATACACCTTTTGGAAATTAACTTTTTAGTGTTGAGATATAAGATAAATTTACTGTTAGGAAAAACTGAGCTACCCCTCCACTCTAAGACTAGCTCATTAGGAAATTGAAACTTGACCACCCTGGTTCCATAGTCTATGGAGGCATAACAAGCATGAAGCCAGTCCATGCCCAAAATGATGTATGCCTATCTCAACCAAATAAGCTAAGGTATCTTTATGGTAAATTGACACTGGATAATCCAATAGACTCTTTGGGCTAGAATAGATTCTCCAATAGAAGTGGAAACACTAAAATGCTCAAGAAGACATTCTGGACTGATCTCAAACTTCGTGGCTACATAGCGAGTCACAAATGACAATGTGGCACCTGAGTCTAACAATGTATAGACATCATAAATAAATATTTTGAGCATACTATGACCACATTTAGTGAATTCTCCTGCTCCTATCTAGTTGCCTGGCATATAGACGGTTTGTGCCCCTACCTGTCCCTGATGTAGCATCCCTTAGAACTGGCTTACACTATGATGCTGAAGAAACTAATTAAGATTTGTTATTTCTAATGTTCTACCTCCCTATTAGACAATCCTTCAAAAGTGCCCTACCTAACCATATGAAAAATAGTCATTTGTGCCCACAAGATACTCTCCTGGACAAGACCCACCATACTTACTACAAACTGGATAATGAGTCAATCCTTGAGCTACACTCCCTTGTGATTGGTTTCCCTAAACTCTATGACTCTATGATCCCTGCTCATTTCTAACCCTTGGTGCAGGTGCACTAGCAGATGAATAGGCTAGTCCAGATGTCTTACGCTGAAAGAATTAATGATTAACACTTCCAACCCCCTTCTTACCTACCTCCTGGCCTAATTTCTTGGCTCTCTTGTTTCTAAGTTCCTCTCTATCCTGCATCTTCTCCTCCTCTACTTTCTGCACATAAGTCAATAAGCGAGCTATGTCCACATCCCTAATTAGCATAACATCTTTGCCCTCTCTCTTAGTCATATGAGAGAGCCCTAATACAAATAAATCCATCTTAGTGTGCACGTCTGTCAGCATAGTTGGAGCATAACAGGACAACTAAGTGAATTTGAGTCTGTACTCCCTCACACTCGTAGCTTCAAACTTCAAATTCGGAAACTCACTCACTTTAGCCTGCCTCAACTCTCTAGCAAAGTACTATCCCAGAAAGGCCTCGTCAAACACTACCCAACTCAACTCCCTTCCACTGATCGAACTAGAGTCTAAACATTCCCTTGAGTTGATAGGCATCCAACTCAATCCACTCTACATCACCCATGTGCATAACCTGAAATGCTTTCTGGAGCTCCTCAATAAAGTTCTCAGGATCCTCCTTCACATTAGACCTCGGTAAAATCAGGTGGGTTCAACCTTAGAAATACATGAATCCTGGTGGTGTTTGAGCCATCATGTTTGTAACTCCCTGTCGGCCTCCTTGTGTAGTGAAGGTTTGTGTGAATGTTTGGATAGCCTGGTGGAGCTCAGCAATAGAGATATCCGCTTGTGGTTGCTACTCAACAAGTATAGCAGGACCTCTAGGTCCCTCAAGAATTGGGGGATTAGGCTAGTTTGCATTCTGCCCTGCTGGGTGTTCTCTACCCTTGGCTGGTCTGGCAGATCCACGTGAAGGCATGATATGAAAAAATGTGGCATGAATGTGCGAATTAGAATGGACTTAACAGAGGTAATCTTTGAAGCACGAAATTGAAGAACAACTGATAATGGCACATCCTAATGCCTTGTATCCTCCTTAATATCGATGTGGCACACTTCACACCAATAATACAGACTCTACTAGACACAGTTCCATAAACACCCTAGGATACATGAACTCTATGCTCTGATACCAAATTTTTCGTGACCCGAGTTTACACCCTGGGTGTGGCCGGCACCTAGAACCATTTCTGGTCCCCAGCGAACCACTTGGCTTTGCTACTTTACTCAACGGAAGACTCAAATAATAAGTGATAAGATTAGAAATAATGTACTAAATAGGTTCCAATAGTCTGAACAACTAAACAAAGTAAATATCCCATCAATGACTGAAAATAAGAACTGAAACTCCTGTCATACAGTCTATGGAATCTCTAACTAGAATAATCTGAAACAACTATAGTGATCATCCCGCGGTAATCACAACTGAAAAGAAATACTAAAAACATAAATAAAGAAGTCCAAATCTTCTAACTAGTAAGAGGCCTCACCAATGGCGGAATAAAATGATAGTCCTCACCAGAGCATCTATTGAGGAATTCTATCATAAAATGATGCAGGTCAAAAGGACATCAGTAGTTAAATGTATAAGCATGTAGAATAGCCAATATCTGGAACTTAGGCTAGGGTAATATAGTCAAAATTAGCTAAAACATGTCTCAAAGTAGGATAACATAAGTAATAAATAAAGTGCATACTGAAAGTAAAAACTTATGCTGAAACTCTATATTCAAGAATTAGTTTACTTTAGCTTGGGGAGTTTCTCTAATCTACAACCATCACTATTAGCATTGTGATGATACAACATCTTGTCCACGCTACCAGAGACGTCCCGTACTTTGGAGGGTAAGCGATAAAAACTAGGGGAGTGGATCCATCTCAAAACATGGCCATGTCAGTGGCAATGAGGAGTTATACTTTTAGTACAATCCTATCCTATGGTGACTACATAGTTTATGAGTTCAAGTTATTATTACTCTCACTCATATCAGTGCTCAACACTACTCCCAAAATAACTTTTATAATGCTCATAACTTTAAGAGTAAGAATTCTCAAACTGCCTATTTAACTTTTGGGAATAGCCCAACTTTAACTTGTTTTAAACTTTTCTCAACTTATATCCTTTCTTTGACTGAAATTTGTATTAATGCAAAGTGTGTCAAAGCATAATTTTATTACTTAGCTATTTTGTAAATATAGAAGCTTTAAGTCATAAACTTAACTAAAGACTGTGAACATAGTGATTTTGATGAAATCCCTAGGGTTCTTACAGTTGCAACCTTAACCATGAAACATTGACATAATAACTTACTTTAGTAGTAGAATCAGTAAGGACCATGATTTTTATCAAGACAAATACATAAACAAGTATTTCAATGAAATTAACTAGTAATGAGCAAAACTTCATGTCAACTCATAAGCATGATCTTGGGTAGAGACTGATAGTTAAAGATACTAAAATAATCATAAGATAGCTTTTTTTGGGTCTTATATACCTAGGGAATTAGTTTCATCAAATATTTGAAGAAGGTTTTTGAAAGCGGTAGCTTTTGCCCTTTTGAAACTACATTCTGAGTTTGGAGAGGGTTTAAACGTTAATGATTTGAAGAATCACATTTTAGGGGTTTAATTAGGTGAAAACTGACAAGTTTAGGATTAAAAGGTGAGAAAAGATGAAATATCACTCTTTAAAATCACTGATCAAGTTGGCTATGAACCCATCTACACCCCGTAGAACCTATTCATAAGTTTTTGAATAAATTTTGGGGTCACTGGATCGATTCTACGAGCTCATTCTACAGCCCATAGAAGTTTTTACGACCCATATCTGGGTCCTTGAATCTAGGACTCAAAAATTGACCTACAAAAGTTTTTCTATGAGTTGATAGTACATGTCATATTTCAATCCATAACTCGTATGTCGTGGTCATAGAAACAACTCTGCATTAGCAGTCTGTTGTAAAATGGCCATAGATTTTGACTCCAAACGAAATAAAATCAGTTGCCTTGAAAAGCTAATTCAATGAGCTTTCATTTGGAAGATTATAGGTTACCCGGTTCTTTTTGTGCTAACAGTTATGTTCATCTAAAGTTGATCTTTACATAATCCAAAGTGAAAACTTAACAAGTACAAAAGTTTTTGAAGTCAGTTAAGCACTAGGGGTCTCTCATGACCCGAATTCACTTTCAACACACTTCCCACCTATATTGATGATATTTAGAATATAATTACAATTAAGGTATTACAAGATTCAATCTTATGCATTTGCGACGACAAATTTTCAAGTATTAAGAGTAGAATTTTGAGGTGTTACATCATTATTAATTACCACGCAAACTAAAATCCTGATGACTATTCTATAATTTCATCTTGACACCAGACACGGGACTCAATCCCAACAACCAACCTCAATATTCTATACCTGAATTGGAACTTAAATTGCGAACTAAGATTTGATCTCGACTCTCAATATAGAATCCAATCCAACATGCATACCAGACTTGACCCCCACCCCTGCCTCTCTGTCTCTCCCTCTATCTATCTCTCTCTTTACATATATATAAGGCTTGACCCCTCTCTCATTTTCTCTCTCTCTCTCTCTATATATATATATATAATTATATAATTCACCTTTAACACACAATATAATTGCAATAAATGATAAATACTTTTTAAATATGAAATATTTAAACATTAAATAAAAAGTTTGTTTAAAAATAATAAATATTTTATAAAAAAGATTAAAAAGTGATTATTCCTTTATTTTATCTAGTTTTGGGTTGATATTGGTCTAAACCTAAATGTTTATTTCATCCCATTACATTTGGCCTTTCGCTAACTTCGTATGCATCGTCCCTTCTTTGATAAGCTTTATAAATTCTTCTATCTTCTTCTTCATCTATCTTTCGTCTTTTGTTCTTCACTTTTCTACAGATTTCACAACTTGTTTTCTCTGTGTACTTATGAATAATAATCATTCGTTGTGTATTCTTGCACATTAAAGAACAAAATTCCAGCCATGCCATTTTGAAGACTTCAAAAGTAGATGAATGATTTACTCTTCAATGGCTTTTGATTCTTCTAGGTCATCAGAACAATGTTGTGTTAGATTGATGTACGACGAACGAATGTGCAACCATTTTAATCCAAATGATGAAATATTGTACCATCCGAAGTGCCCAGATCGTATCCTTTATATCCTCATTTTCTTTTCGTTTTAACTAAACGCTGACAACTTCCCATATTTTAAAATTTTATTGGTTCAGATATATTGTAGTGGTCATTCTATCTAATCGGTGCAACTTCTAATTTTTTTTCAACATTTTTGGTTCAGATGTACTGTTATGGATAGAAAGGAAGCAGCGGATGAACATATAGAATTGGTTCACATGATAGAGCATGTTGATTTTATCAGAAATATTAGTTTACAGGAGGAGGTTTTAGAAAAAAGATGGCTAAGTAGTACAATTCCATATATTTTAACGAAGGCTCCTCACAAGCAGCTTATCTTTTGGCTGATTCTGTTATCGAGGTAATTAATCATGTTTACTACTCCCTCTTACTTGTCCATTTTGACAAATCAATAAAACTTTATTGCCAGTACCAGTTTCCCATACTACCATTTACTATTAAATAATTTCATATTTAACAAAGACAAGAATCCTGAACAATAACAATAGCTCGTAAAGACACCTTTGTATGATAAACTGACCAAACTAAAAATTTTGGAAAATAATAACACTTTTGTCAGAGATGGTATCAGAGCACTAGGTTTATAAATGGTCTTCAAAGTCCAACATGTCAGGTCAAGTAGAGTCTTATTCATGGGTGTGAAGCGTGCCACATCTATTGGTAGGAGGCTATAAGGTGTTTTAGGAAATATTTCACATTTTCATGATTCTTATCATGCCCTGAAACGTGTAATAAGATTTCCTAACTCCATCCTTTCCTACAGAATAAGAAGAGCTACTATAAGCTCGTGATGCAATCTAGGAAAAGAAGATGTTGTAGTTGATCCTATAGATGAGGTCAGACAGGAGTTGGTGAAGGATGTGCATTGTTTGACAACCTTGCTTCTTTGGGCCATTCAAAGTTTTCTTAAGTTTGTTAGTTTTTCTAGAAGGTTTGTTAAAGGATTCTCATCTATCGCATCTCCATCAACCAAGTTAACTTAAAGGGAGGCCAAGTTTTTGTGGTCAGATAAGTGTGAGAAGTGTTTTCAGACTTTGAAGGTTCGACTTACATTGGCTCTTGTTTAGAATTTATCGGATGGCTTAGATGAGTTGTGGTGTATTGTGATGCTTCTTAGACAAGGTTGGATTGTGTACTTATAAATATGTTAAGGTGATATCTTATACCTCAAGGTAATTGGAGGTGCATGAGTGTAATTACCCGACTCATGACCTTGTGCTAACGGTGGTAGTATTTGACTTGAAGATTTAGAGACACAATTTGTATGAGGTGTATATTGATATTTTTCACCAACCACAAGAGTTTGCAATATGTGTTCGATCAAAAGGATCTAAACTTGAGACAAAGAAAATGGTTGGAACTCCTTAAGAACTATGACATAAGTGTATGATATCATCTTGGCAAGGAAAATATTGTAGTCGATGCTCTTAGTAGGCTACCTATGGGAAATGTGGCTCATGCTAATGAAGGGCAGAAAGAGTTGGCAAAAGATTTTCACCGTTTGGCTAAATTGGGTGTTAGGTTGGCCAACTCTAATGGTGGTACCATTCTTATTCTGAATGGTGCCGAATCATCAATAGTTGTTGATGTAAAGGCTAATCAAGATCTAGATCCGCCATTAGTCGAGTTAAAGAAGTTGGTTGCTGAAAAGAAGGTAGAGGTTTTCTCCCAAGTGGGGAGATAGTGTAACTTGGTACAAAGATCGATTATGTGTTTTGGACGTTGATGGTCTTAGAGAGTTGATCATGAGTGAACCCATACAAAATGTATTGGGAATTGAGGGAAGTGTATTGGTGGCATGGTACGAAGAAAGACGATGCCAAGATATATTTGGGAGTTGGTTAGACTGGATGGTGTGCCTACCTTCATTATATCAGATTGTGGCACACAACTTACTTCTCGCTCTTGGAAATCATCTCAAAGAGGGGCTTAGCACTAAGGTTAAGTTAAATACTAGTTTTCATCCTCAATTTATTGGGCAAGCTGAGAGAACCATTCAAACTTCAGAGGACATGTCAAGGTCTTATGTGTTAGAATTCAAGGTTAATTGGGGTGATCGTCCACCACTTATTGAGTTTGCTTCAAACAATAGTTTTCTTGCTAGCATTGGTATAGCACTGTTTGATTCTTTTTATGATAGAAGGTTTAGACATCTGATGGGGTGGATTGAGTTAGATAGGTTAGTGTTGGAGGCTATAGAAAGAGTAAAATTGATTAGGGTAAAGTTGAAGATGGTTTAAAGTCATCAAAAATCTTATTTGGATGTTAGAAAGAGGGATCTTGAGTTTTATGTTGAGGATTGGGTGGTTGTAGAGGTTTCACCTATGAAGGATGTGGTGCATTTTTTAGAGAAGGGAAAGTTAAGTCCCCGATAAGTAGGTCCGTATGAGATTGTTGAGAGGATTGGTAATGCGGCTTATAGGTTGGTTTTTCCTCCAAATTTGAGTTCTATTCACTCGGTTTTCCATGTGTTTATATTGAGGAAATTGATTGGCGATCCTAGTAGCTATTGAGCCCTTGGAGGTTGTTGAGGTCGGGGAGAACTTATCTTAGGAGGAAATTCCAGTTGAGATCTTAGATAGGAAAGTAGAGAGGCTTCATAACAAGGATCAACATGTTGAAAGTGCTATGTGGGAAGTGGAATCAAGTATGACGTAACGATACATCTATCCTTTCCGATCTACTCAAGCCTATGGTATTAGGTTCTTCCTATTCACAATGGTCCTAATTCTTCCACTCTTGAGTTCCATGACATGACATGCATACATGTGCACAAAAATGATTTTTAAGGTATTTTGAATGATTTAAATATGTTTTGATATGTGTTTTAAGGACTTTATGATTTTCAAATGATGAACTATGCATTGTACCTTGTGTTTGAATGATTCATGTTCTAAGTCAAGCCTTTTACTAGAACATTCAAGGATGAATGTTCCCAACAGGGAGATGATGTAAGGACTCGGACTTTGTATGACCTTATTGAAGGTGATGCCTCATGGTAGCCTACACAGTCCGTGTGGGGCTTCAGGAACCATGTGGAGCTTCCTTGGAGTGGCCCGCCTATGGAGGATATTTGGCCTTTAATAGTTGATTCTTAAACTAAGGCAGACTACACTTGTACCCCTCATAGACCGTGTGACAGTTCTCGGACCATATGGTGGCCTGGGCTTGAAATCCCACAATTTTGGGATGAAGTGTAGTGCCACGGCTAAGTACATGACCCGTGTAAAGTGACACGGCTGGTGTTGCCTCCTTATGGCTTCCAAAGTTAGATATTTCTAAGTATTGGATCACCATCTCAGAACTTGGTTGTGAAGAATTTTCTATATGAAGTGGTAAGGAGGACCATACGGTCCGTGCAGAGTGGTATGAGCCATGAAGTTAGTTGTGTAAATGCCTTCGTCAAATTTTTCTAAATATGGAATCTTCAAGCTCAAGCTGAGCTCACATTCAAGCCTTTAATTAGAGCTTATTTATGTTGTTTAAGGCCATCATGAGTCTCCTACATCAAGCCAATTTCAAAGGAATTCTATTGGCTAAGTTTTTCACATGTACCGATGGAAGGGTCAACTTTAAATAGTCATAAATCACTTAGCACAAAATGAACTAGGTGGCCCATGACCTCATTCCGAGTTCACAGCAAGAAGTTATGCCTTTTTCGGTAGAATCTGTCTAGGATAGGTGGGGTGCCTTCACAGACCATGAAGAGATTTATGACTCGTGCGGCTAGCCGTGAGAAGTTTCGGATAAAATTTAAAGGAGCATTTTATTGAGGTGTTTTTGGTATTTTGACCTCGAGGATATTTCAGGCCTTTAAACCCCCTTTACATTCCTAAACCTCTCCTACACTAACCCTTAATTCAAGACTAACTTTTAGCCTCTAGAATCAAACTCTCAAAATTCTCTCCAAGTCTCATCTTCAAGATTCAAGCTAGGATTCAGTTAGGCTTTCAACTACAAGATAAATTCTTCTCAATTTCATCATCCTAATCAAGGGATGTGGGTTTTGATTCTTGGTTCCTTCCAACCAAGGAGACCCACAATTTTTCAAGCGAATTTTTATGAATTTAAACTTACTTGAAATATGTGTTTCCATTATTATGATTATTTAAATTCAATTTATGTGTGGATTGTACTATATTTATGATTTTAAGTTACCTTAAATCCTATTATGATTGTTTACATTGAATTTATGAAGATATAAATGTGCATGTCCCCTTTTAAGCTTGATTTATGCATGGGTAACCTATACTACGATTTAAATGTGGCTTTAATTATGGTTTCACTTGAATTTCATATTATATTATTGATTTTGGATTGAATTTATATTACTCATACTATTCTCACATCATTCATGGAATATGCATTCATGAGCATTAGATTTTATGGAAATTTTGAAGTGGGTTAAGCCTCATTATGTTTTATGAAATGATTTTAATAAGATATTAGTTATGACAAGAATGTGATCACATAAATGTCTATTGTTATGGATCTTTGAGCATTTTGGATGCTTGATCCATATCGTTATGAGAATGAGCTATTCCTATACATGAGAATCATGAGTATGCACTATGATTTTTATTTTGAGCACAACTGTACATTGAAATGATTCGAAAGGACTATTGCCTCTTTTGAAAGCATGTATATGTATAAGTATTCTCGTGGAATGTTTTGACTCAGCATAGATGGATTGGGAGCGTAAGTGCTATCCCCTAGAGTTCTCTCACTTTTCATGAACTATATGCTAGTATAGGTATATGGTAGCCATTATCGAAAAGACTCGGTCACAAGGAATAGTTACATTTTGATATGATATGATACGCTATGTTTTGATATAAAAATCCTTCTGAAAAGCATGGTCAAAAGAAAGGTGACTATCCACCGAAAAGCAAGGTTGTAAGGTTTGATATATTACCTTTAGCAAGTAATCTTCTACTATCTATAGGAGGTTTTTATCAAACTATTTCATGTTATAGCTCACATGAGTTTGATTTGTCGATTATAGTCCATCCCCACTATATATGAGCATTTGCATTTCATGCATCATGGATTTCATGGCATATTGTTATATTACTCTCCTTCTATATTATGTGCCCTTGCTATCTAACATTGAATGCAAGTTTGATAAGTCATATGCATCGCATGCCTGCATACTTAGTACATTCAACGTGCTAACATATACTTTTGCCTTCATGATCTAACCATGTAGGAACCAGAACTACATTCATCCATCGTTCGATGGCTAGATCGAATTTGAGACATTTGTCATGGTGAGTCATATCATCCAAGGACAAGTCACCATCTATCTACCTTGTGTTGCTCCTATTTTCATTTTATTTTGAGAGTGAGCCTAGGTATTGTCTTAGCTCCCGTCCCATCTTATGTCTAAAGGTATTGTTGAAAATTTTGTAGACTTTTATCGGATCTATATGTTATGTGTTGTATTTGGTGCTTATGGTTATGGTTATCTTTTGGATATGGCTATTATGGATTGCTTACAAGTATTATATTATGATATGTATGTTTGATGTGGAAATGTGGAAGATCTTAAGTCCCATATTTCCCCCATAGAGTGATTCATACTTACCCGCCTTTAGTTCTTATATGCTACGTGAATTCATATTAATCCTTATCCCTATGGCATCCTCATAGCGTGAGTCCTACTTTCTCATCCCTTAAAACTATGTGTTTACTATTTGATGTACGCTCCCAAACTGATGATGTGAACATGGATACTTTGAGGCTTGTTTGGGGACTCTCGGATTCTCATTCTCCATGTCACTCCTAGACCCTTGGTCCAGGTCATGGCATCAGATTTTCTTGGAACTACAACATGGTTATCCCGTTGTGCATCAAAGCTTGATAACAGGACAAATTACTTCTTATCCTATGCTAGTCATTTGGTCTTTTCTTGACATAACTCTAAACTAGATGATTTTTCTCATTTAATGATTTTGATCGACTTTCATGCAGGATGGCTAGTACCATAATGTGCTTTATCTAGGAAAGTAGAACAGTATTCCTATTTTTGATGATGACGTTTGTGTGCTGCCTTTTAATTTGTATTCTTTTTCATTTATGTATTTTCTTGTTCAACTGAGTCTCATCCATCACTTTTCTATGTCTCGATGAGATGCCAACTCTCAAATGTTAACTTCAAATCTGATAAAGCATGTACATAAAACAATCTGCAGAATATGCTAACACTCTGATTAGAGGTTTTGTAGAAGGAAAACAACCATTGTAAGAGGAAGCCACCACTTACATTCAAGAAGTAGTTAGTAAGTGTTGTGACTACGCTTCCTGTTTGTTTGTTTGTTTATACAGTTGCGATTTTAGAGTGCAGTATGGGGTAGTTGCCAGATAATTATGTGAATACTACGCCTAGCAACAATGAAGGCTCTCCAGAATCACATTTCTGCTGGTTTTGTGATAGAGGTAATTATTCGTGTTTATATCTCCCTCTACTTCATTTTATTGGCCCTTAAACAAACTAGATGTTTTATTTTACTTGTCTATTCTAGCAAACTAAGAGAATTTTACTGTTTTCCCCCATACAATCCTTAGTATTAGATAACTACACTTTATCACATTTAGGGTCTACTTGAAAAACCACCTAGTAATACGAATTGATGAAATTATTAGGGTAGTAATTAGCACTCTATTATTTACACAACCCAATAATTACTCTTGCCACAATGTAATTACACTATAATTACAAGTGTGTTATTTAGTTGCATGAATGTAATTATAAGATTATATTAAATTTAAAAAAAATAAAAATTAGCTATCTAAAATTAAAAATTTATGTTAGACAAACAAGGGTATTTACAAAAAATATTAACGTAAATATTTAAGACATATATTATCTTTTGAAAATATATTAATTAGTAAATATATTAAAAAATTAATTTATATTTATAAAATTACTATATTTTAATTAAATTAATTATAAAAATTTAAAATACAAGTTTTATACAAACATCATGAAATGCATGTGTAATAAAAATATTAAATTTAAATTAAATAGTATAATATATGTTTTAGATGCAAAATAAAAACAACTAGTATAATACTTTTATGTCAAATTTTAATATAACATATATAAATATGATTTAAAAGAAAAAAATTACATATATTTATGACTTTATCTAACAACGAACTCAACTTTAATTTAAAAATTAGAATGGGAATAAAGTCATGATAATGGACAAAAAATAAACATAGATTAAATAAATAAAAAAGATAAAATGAAAAATTACATGGAATCACATTATATATAAAGGTTAAGATAAGAAGGAAATGAAAAATAAAGATTATAAAAATAATATAATTTTAGAAAAAAATTAGAATAATAAAAATAAAAGAATTTAAAATAATTAAAATAAACTTAAATCAAAATGAAAACATAAAAATAAAAATAAAAGAAAGAAATTAAAAAGTAACCAGCATGTAATTACACCATGTAATAACTAGTAATTCACAGCCTTCCCTGTGAATTGGAGAGTGTAAGTGCACCCTGTCAATCACACCCAATAACTTGTTGACCAAGTAGTTACTTGTCCGACCAGATAGGCCAAATAGTGTAATTACATGCAATTACTCCAAATCAAATTACCAAGGTATCCTTCCAAACAAGCTCTTAGAGTTCTAAATCATCATTAATAATCTTTCAGTAGTAAGATACACTTCTATGTAAAACAGGCTAAAGGAATATGCCAAGTCAACAATTGCCAAAATAATATGAAACTGAGTGAGTACTCAATTTTTCCTCCTGAATCTATCAAAAATGGTTGGATTTTGTTTCAGTTATATGTTATCTTTCTTTATAATTTGGTTGGTTAGCGTGTAAATTTTGTGCAATTAAAAGGGCATCCATAGTCAGTTTCTTGGTAATTGTATTGTGGATCTTTTTTTTTTTGGATGATTCTTTTTCTTGTTGTTTAGTATTGTGATGGTCAATTTTTAGTGTTCTCATTATTGTTGTATCCTTGGTATTGATCTTGAGTGTAACATAGAGGTTGCTGAGAAAGTGGCCGAAGGAGAACTAGAGTCTACATTTACCCTCATCGGGACTCTTAGACATCATGTAGAAGCAAATAAATCAATGGGATTTTGTCTGTATAACAAAGTTACTATAGCTACACAATATCTCTTTGATGAACGAGTAAAAGTTAGTTTAATTAGTAAAATATTAGGTGGATTTAAATCTTTGATCAATTTTGCAAATTAAATCAAAGGGTCTACATACTATTTGATTTTTCTTGCAACCTGATTTAGGGATTGAAAAAACTTTAATTGTTGATTAGGATTCCATCATGGAAATGGAACTGAAAAGATGTTTAGAAGGACCCTAAAGTACTCTTCTTTTCGATGCATAGAAACACATGAAAGTGATATTTGTTTTCATAGTAGCTTATCTAGATCCTAAAGTCGTCAAGTAGTAGAGAATTACCACAAAGTCTATACAAGCAGTGCAGAAAGAGGAGAATAGAGATGGGCAAAGTTTGAGCCAGAATTCTTTTCTCAAAGCTCAATATTGCTTTTATTTAAAGTGCTAGATTTGATGGATAAAAATAAATAGCTTTTACATAACTATGCAAAGAAAAGAAGAGTACTCAAGGGTCCTTCCAAAAAATCTTTTGGGTCCTATTTCCACGATGGACATCCCAATTAACAATTGAATTTTTTTTCAACCCCTAAATCAGGTTGCATGGAATTTAACTAGCTATTATGTAGAACCTTTGATTTAATCCACAAAATTGTTCAAAGATTGAAATCTACCTAACGTTTCAATAATTAAACTAACTCTTACTCTTTTATTCAAGAGATACTATGTAGCTATAGCAATATTGTTGAGAATACAAGATTCCATTGGTTTATATTTTTCTGCATGATGTCTAGGAGGCCTGACCATGACAATTGTGGAGTCGAGATCTCCTTCGACAACTTTCTCAGCAATCTATACGGTACACTCAAGATTAAAGCGTTCAAGAATATCATAGATGTAGCATTAGTGGGAGAACACTAGTAATAAATCATCACAATACATAGTAAAACACAAATAAAAGAATTATCCAAAAAAAAAATCCAAAGGCATAACCTGGACAATACAAAGAAAGGTTGTTGACACTCTTTTTAGCTAAGAAGAAGCAGAGGTGGGTACACAAAATTGAGAGAGATGGAGGATATTAAGCTAAATTGCATTTTGCTTTTCTATTTCTGGTGGACTAAATTGTATTTAAGTGAAACTGTAACAATCCTAGGCACTACTTGGGATTGGTTTCATATCTGGTATATTCTGTATGTTTTCCATTCATAAATTAGTTTTTTTTGCACTACTGCCTAAGTATTGGTTTTAGTACAATGTTAACTTAAAATAACAATTGTTCTTGCTCTTTCATCAGAGAGATATTGTGTTGCCATAGAAATAAGGAGATTGTTTAGAAATAAAGGAGTATTCAGCACTTAAAATAAAAGACAATATGGAACATCATAGTAGTAGTAAATATCTAAATGGATAGAAAGTTCCACTAGCATTTATTAGCAGTTGCGATTATAAATTCTCCCAAGTGTTAACTTGGATATACTTTAGCTTGACTAACCACTATATTTATTGCCTTTTGCTTTCTCAATATATATTCTTTCTTATCAATAGAAGATACTAATATGATTAAAATACATGGAAGTTGCTTGTGTCATTGTAAAGGAAAAATAATACTCCCTCTGCACATTTTATGCAGCACTCTTTCCTTTTTAGTTCGTCCCAAAAAGAATGTCACCTTACTACAATTAGAAATAATTTAACTTTAAAATTCATCTTTTACCCTTAATGAAATGAATCTTAGCCACACAAATATCTAAAAAAATTTAAATCACAAGCTTCAAATTCTTCCTTTTATCCTTAAACATCGTGTCAAGATAGAAGGTGCAATAGAAAATGGATGAAGGGCAAGTCCGGTGCACTAAAGCTCCCGCTATGGGTAGGGTCCGTGGAAGGGCCAAACCACAATGGTTTATTATACCTAATATTACGATGCATTTCAGTCATGTCACTACCCAAGCCTAGGACCTAGTCCTGACACGGAACATGAGGAACCTAAAGGGTCCCCAAACAAGCCTATTAACATATCATTGCGCATCCTTGATTGCAGAAACAATAAGGTATCAATAGAACATTAGAAGAAAGGGTAAAGGGCTAATAGAGAACTTCCACATCATAAACATCAAGAATCAATAGAGTCAAGCTCATAGCATAGATACATAACATGTTCAACAACACCTCTACTATATAAAGATAAGAGCAAGTGCCAAGGCAAGCAACTAGGCTCACCCTCATAGTCCATACGTAACCAACTGAGATAAAATTCTTAATACAAAGCAAGAGATCATAAGTAACGTCCCCAAAATTGAGGACTCACTAACAACCTTGATAGAAGTCCTACTAGCAACATGAAGGAGGAGGATGATCAAGCGGTACACTGATTCCTACATTGTGACATCATGTAGGCATAGAGTATGCGTTAGTACGTTTGAATATACTAAATATGTAGGATGCAATGCAACAATAGAAAGGCATCATAACCAAAATTCATAGAGATAAGCAATAGATAACATAGTAGCAATATGGCTTGCATGGTTAATGCTTAAGTAAAACATGCTTACATAGAATGGAACATGTGTGTAAGAAAAAAACCATTAAACTATTGGTGGATCGTCGCACCCTACCATCCATGGTGCCAGAGTACAAACCCCCTAAATAGGTTGGTGGATCGTCACACCCTACCATCCATGGTGTCGGAGTACAAACCCTCGGATAAGTTGGTGGAACATCGTACCCTACCACCCATGGTGCTAGAGTAAAAACTCCCCAATAAGTTAGTGGCTCATCGCACCCTACCACCCATGGTTCCGGAGTATAAATCCCGCGCTAGGTTGATGAGTACAAACCCCCAACAAGGTTGATAGGTACAAACCCCCTAAAAGGTTACCCGGTTAGCAACTCTCGAGTAGGGCATGGTCACATTCCCATACTATATAGAGAAAACCTTATACATACATTCATTTCGTCACCATATTACCATCATATCATCATTACATAGTCATTCAACTCACAAGATATGCATTGGACCTTTAATTACGTAAGAAACCATAGCTGGATATTTTATCAAACACTTAGAGGGAGTGTAGTGCTAGTGTAAAACCATGCAATTCAAGAGTGAAATCATGCTAGGAAATTCAATGTAAAAGCTTCAATAGATACTTGGTAACACCCACAAGCAATAGACATCAAAACCCTTCATCAATCCTTTCAATAGACCTTAGGTTCATGGCTCAAAACATAGTAAAACAGTCACAATTTCATAAGCCAAAACATGGTGTTCAGTCATTTTCATAATAGATAAGACCCATGAGTAAACAAACTTTAAATCATGCAATTTTGAGGAGAAGGAATCTTGGGCATCATGGGTAAAAGGAACCCATGAAAGAAACCCACATACCTTAGATTTGTAGATGAAATTGATGAAGGTTGGAGATGGAGACTCGAAGCTTGAGAGAAAATCTTTAGATCTGGAGAGGGTTTTGAGTCTTGAATTTAGGAGATAAAAAATTTGCTAAGTGTTTGAGTGAGTACTAGAAAATATTTCGAATGATATGAGGGTGACAAATGGCTAAGTGTAGGTATTTTCACGTTTGGGAACACTTAGGCCCAAGACTTAAAAATCTTGGACCAAAGTCAAAACTGGACAAAATTTAACATTAGTGTGCACCCTCAGGGGTGCTAAAATCTCTCTTGGAATTTGCATTTTGGGAATTCTGAATTTTGATACGGTTATTCTAAAATTGGGTTAGACCCTTTTCCCCCTAATTTTGACCTTCTGAACAAGAAATGAAGAAGGATTTTCTATAATACGCACGCATTTTAAGATATATAGAAATTATAATTTCAGATACTTTTGAGGCATATTTTTGGGCACTTTTTCTTGGGGTCCTTTCAATATAACCCTTTTGGGAACAATCGTCCAAATGTCAAAGAGACATATATGATATGCAAAAACATGACAATTTCAGCCTACATAGAGATGCAACAATGCACTTAAACATCATTAAAAAAATTTCATTATAAGTGTAAAATCATCATGAACTTGTCAATTTAAACATGAACATATGCAACGACATGGGGCTGAACTTAAGGCTTGAGATCAAATGAAGAACTTAGATCAATACCTTAGGCTTTAGTGGAGTGGAAAAGGTAAGGATATCGCCTTTGCATGTTTGCTTCGGCCTCCCAAGTAGCACTCTCAACTTGTTGATTCCGCCTAAGGACCTTAACGGAATAAACCTCTTTGTTTCTTAACCTCTTCACGTGATTATCCAAAATCTAAATTGGAACCTCTTCATATGTCAAATTATCCTCAAAACACTGAAAACATCAAGGGGCACAATGGCATTCAGATCACCCACACATTTCCTCAACATGACACATGGAATACAGGATGAACTAATTCCATCTCACTAGATAACCTCAACTCATTGCCAACCCTCCTCATGACCTCATAAGGACCAACATATCTTAGGCTCAACTTGCCCTTCTTATCGAAACAGACCACACCTTTCATGGGTAAAACCTTTAGTAGACCCAATCACCAACTTTGAATTCAAGATCTCTCCTTCTCATATCGGCATAGGATTTTGGATGACTTTGGACCGTCTTCAACCTTTCCCTAATCATCCTAACCTTCTCAAGAGCCAACTACCTTTAAGCTCCAACACACATATCTAAGCATATCCTCAAGGGTTTGGATGGTCCTCTCTACTTGGCCTTCCATTAGAGGGTGGAAGGCCATAAAAGGCTCAACTCTAGTACCAAGACCCCTTTGGAAAGATCTCCAAAAATGTGAAGTAAATTGAGCCCTATAATCCGATATGATGGATAAAGGAACCCCATGCAACCTTACCAAGTCATGAATGTACAACCTTGCATAATCTTTAGCCCCATATGTGGTCTTAACAAGTAGAAAATAGGTCGATATTGTTATCCTATCAACCATAATCCAAATGGAACCAAAATCCTTCCAAGTCTTGGGAAACCCAACCACAAAATCCATATTTATCTCTTCCCACATGCAAGTAGGAACCTTAATGTCTTGGGTTAGGCCACCCATCCTTTGATGTTTGACTTTGACTTGTTGACAACTATGACAACTGGACACAAATTTGGCAATGTCCCTTTTCATGCCTCCCCACCAATACACATCCCTCAAATCTCTATACATTTTGGTGGAGCTGGGTGGATAAAATAAGAAGAGTTGTGGGCCTCATCGAGGATCTTTTCTATTAAACCATCAACACAAAGTACACACAACCTACCTTGGTACCTAAGAGCACCACCTCCCCCTTGGGAGAAAACCTCCATCTTGCCCTCTTTCACCAAGGCCTTCAATTCTAACAAGGGATCAAGATCTTGTTTTTCTATCACCTCATCAACCAAGGAAGACGTAGAACCATTAACAACAACAACATTACCACTACCGACCTCCTCAATCTAACCCCCAACCTAGCCAATCGATGCATTTCTCTAGCCATTTCCTTATCACCACTATCAACATGTGCTAGGCTACCCATGGACAACCTACTGAAAGCATCCGCTACCACATTTGCCTTTCTGGGATGATAATGCACACTCATATCATAGTACTTAAAAAGTTCTAGCCACCTTATTTGCCTCAAGTTGAGATCTTTTGGAGTGAAGACATATTGGAGGCTCTTATGATCGGTGAACACATCAACATGCACCCCATACAAATAGTGATGCCAAATCTTTAATGCAAACACAACGACAGCTAACTCTAGATCATGGGTAGGGTAGTTCCTTTTTCATACACTTTGAGTTGCCTAGAAGCATAGGCTATCACCTTAGAATTTTGCATTAGCACACAACCCAATCACACTCTACAAGCATCACAATACACAACAAACTCATAATGCCCATATCTAGTCTGGAGGCCATCTTGGAAATATCACACTCCCTCCCATTTACTTGATGATACTCGTATAGAAGATCAATCTTAAAGAAATGGCTATCCTCTTGCAATTGGTCAAACAAGTCAATAATCCTTGGAAGAGGATGCCTATTCTTGATGGTGAGCCTATTGAGTTGCCGGTAGTCAATACACTTCCTAAGGGACTCATCTTTCTTTTTCGCAAACAACAATGGAGCACTCCAAGGGGATTGACTAGGCCTAATGAAACCCTTCTCTAGAAAGTCCATCAATTGTTCCTTCGACTGCTTCAACTCCATCAGGGCCATACGGTAAGGGGGAATAGAAATGGGTTGAGTATTGGGGAGGAGATCTATGCGAAAGTCTATTTCCCTTTTGGAAGGAACACCAAGAATGTCATTTTGGGATGTTATCAAGAAACTCATTTACAATCGGAACCTATTCTATAAGAAAGACTTTAGACTCTACATCCCTAACCCTTACAAGATGTTAAAGACACCCCTGAGAGATCAATGTACGGGCTTCAATGCAAGAGATGAATCTACTCTTGACCACCATATCTTAACTTTCCCACTCAAGGATGGGTTCATTTGAAAATTGGAATTTGACCCTACAGGTTCTACAATCAATAGAAACATAGTAGGCATGCAACTAATCCATCCTAAGAATGATATCAAAATCAACCATGTCTAACTTAACAAGGTCACAAGGCAACACTTTATGCAAGATGCAAATAGGACAACTTCTATGAACTTTCCTAGCAAAAATAGATGTGCCAGTAGAAGTAGACACTTCATATAACTCATGAAACAACTGGGGTTAACATGAAAATTTTTGGCAACAAAGGGGGTGACAAAAGATAGAGTAGCAACCGGATCAATCGATGCATATACATCAAAGTCAAATATTTTCAACATACCGGTAACAATGTTGGGCATCTCATCTGCCCATTGCCTCCCATGCAAAGCATAAAACCAATTGTTCCTTGGGACACCATCTTGTCATCCACCTCTCCCCTAAGGAACCGCAGTCACTCCTTGTGGACAAACCTCCTTACCCTTGTTGCGACTTGGAGGGCAATCCATCTTTTTGTGACCCACTTCTCCACAACCAAAGCACACATTAGTATCTCTCAAACATCAGCCCTTATGACCCCTTCCACACCTAGGATACTCCTCATTAGGAATAGTCACATGAACAGCTTGGGACCTTGGGAAGTCATTGACAAATCCTCTATTATGAGCATGAGAGGACACTTGGTCTTGATGGATCCTGCCACCCTTTCGGAACTTGCCTTCAAAATGAGCCCTCTTAGCCTCATGGCCTCTCCTCTTCCTCAACTTCTCCCCCTCCATTTTCTTAGCATAGGTAATCAAACGTGACACGTCCATGTCACTAATCAACACGGCGAACCAACACTCCTCACTAACCAAGTCAGAAACACCTATCACAAATTTGTTCAACCTAGATCTTGAGTCAGCCACCAAGTGTGGAGCATATTTTGAAACTTGGCTGAACTTGAGGGTATACTCCCTCACACTCACGGACACTTGTCTTAAATTCATAAAAATTTCCACCAACTTAGCTTCCCTAAGTTCAAGGGGGGAGAATTGATTAAGAAAGGCAACCTTGAACTCCTCCCAAAGCACAACATAGCCAAATCCCTTCTCTTCCTTCCATTGGTTGTACCATATTTGAGCTACCCTTTTGAGTTGGTAGGCTTCCAACTCTGCCTTATCCTCCGCCCTCACACCAATAATAGACAAAATCTTGTAAGCTGCATCAATGAATTCTTGAGGATCCTCACTCATCTTTGACCCATGGAATTCTGGGGGATTCACTCTAATAAAGTCTCTCGCCTGAGCGGCCAGTGTAGGAGTATGCGAAGCTTGGGCCCCTTGGTAGGATTGATTAGCAACCACTTGTGCTAGCAAGGTGAGAGCATCCTTAAGCCCTCCATTGGCCGGTTGCTCCTCATGCTTGTGGGCTTGTCTTCCCCTCGTGTTAGGCTTGATCTAGCATAAGCAAAGAATAATCATTAGGGGAGGGAATCTTACTTCAACTCTATAGCATGACTTAGAACAAGAAGAAGGGAAATAATTCCTAAAATGTCTCATAGACTCCTTCATAGTTGTGGTGCACGATACAACCATGAATAAGACTCTAATCAATGCAGTGTGTTAGACTGCAAGGATCTAACAACCTAGTGCTCTGATACCAGGCTTGTCATGACCCCAGCATAGGGCCTAGCCATAACATGGCACATAGGGATCCCAAAGGGACCCCAAACTTGCCTCTTAACATATCATTATGCATCCTTGGTTGCGAAAACAATAAGGTATCAATAGAACATTAGAAGCAAGGGTAAAGGGCTAACGGAGAACTCCCACATCATAAACATCAAGATTTAATAGAGTCAAGTTCATAGCATAGATACATAATATATCCAACAACACATTTACTACATAAAGATTAGAGGGGGGCCAAGACAAGAAACCGAGCTCACCCTCATAGTCAATACATAACAAAAAGAGAGAAAAGTCTTAATAGAAAGCAAGAGATCATAAGTAACATCTCCGGAATGGAGGATTCACCAACAAGTTTGATAAAAGTCGTACTAGCCACATGGAGCAGGAAGATGATCAAGCGATACACTGGTTACTACATGGTAACATCATGTAGGCATAGAGTAAACATTAGTATGTTTTAATGTACTACGTATGTAGGATGTAATGCAATAATAGAAAGACATCATAATCAAAATGAATAGAGATAAGCAACAGATAACACAGTAGCTATATGGCATGCATGGTTAATGCTTAAGTAAAACATGCTTACATAGAATAGAACATATGTGTAAGAAGACACCATTAACTATTAGTGGATCGTCGCAACCTACCATCCAAGGTGTTGGAGTAAAAACCCCCGATAGGTTGGTGGATCTTCGCACCCTATCACCTATATTGCTGGAGTACAAACCCCGCGATAGGTTGGTAGATCATCACGCCTTATAACCCATGGTGCTGGAGTATAAACCCCTGATAGGTTGATGGGTACAAACCCCCAACAAGGTTAATGGGTATGAAACCCTTAATAGGTTACCCAGCTTGCAACCCCTGAGTTGGGCATGTAACATTCCAATACTATATATAGAATACATTATACATACAGTTATTTCATCATCATGTCATCATCACATAGTCATTCAACTCACAAGACATGCATTGAACCTTTAATTCCTCAAGAAACCATAGCCGAACATTTTATCGAACACTTAGAGGATGTGTAGTAATAGTGTAAAATCATGCAATTGAAGAGTGAAATCATGCTAGGAAGTTCAATGTAAAATCTTCAATAGATATTTGGTTACACCCGCAAGCAAAAAATATCAAAACCCTTCATCAAACCTTTCAATAGACCTTAGATTCGTGGCTCAAAAAATAGTAAAATAGTCACAATTTCATAAGCCCAAACAAAGTGTGCATTGATTGTCATAATAGATAAGACCCATAAGTAAACCAATTTTAAATCATGTAATTTTGAGGAGAAATAAGCTTGGGCATCATGGGTGAAAGGAACCTATAAAAAAACCTGCATACCTTAGCTTTGGAGAAGAAATTGATGAAGGTTGGAGACGGAGACTTGAAGTTTGTTAGGAAATCCTTAGATCCGAAGAGGATTTTGATCTTGAATTTAGGAGATAAAATATTGGCTATATGTTTGAGTGAGTATTGGGAAATGTTTAGAATGATATAAGGGTAAAAAATAGATATGTATAGGTATTTTCACATTTGGCAACACTTAGGCCTAGGACTTAAAGTCTTGGACTGAAGCGCGAAAAGCTCTCTAGCATTTGCATTTGGGGAATTTTGAATTTTGATACGGTTGCTCTAAAATCAGGGTTAAATCCTTTTTCCTCTAATTTTGACCCTCTAAACAAAAATATGAAGTCAAATTTTGATATTATGCACAGATTTTAAGATAAATGAAAATTACAATTCTGGGCACTTCCGAGGCACATTTTCGGGCACTTTTTTGGGGATCGTTTTATGTCAGAGGCTATTTTGAAGGCTTGAACCTATGATCTCCTAGTAACATTCTAAGTAAATTTACTAGTTTTATTGTGTGTATATAATCTAAATACTTGTTCCAGTAATGTAACGAAAGCCTTTTTGTATAATGAGAAAAAATTATTGCCACATGATGAAGAGGTCAAGGGTTTGAGTGGTGGAAACAGCCTCTTGCAGAAATATATAGTAAGATTGCATAATACATTTTGTATGCCGTTCCGCAAGCCGCTCGAAAACTGCCTCCTTTGACAACATGCCCCTCAATACACTCCAAATTTCATCCTTGAGTCTCATTACTCACTAATAAATATTTCACATTCTTACCCAATAGGAGGTGTCATTGCTCGAGCTTTACAACTCTTTCTCATCACTTACTCTTTTGAGATGAATAGAATTCAATAGTAATTAGAACTTGTTGCTTTAAGCTCTATTGCACGATCACAAGTAGAATGAAGGTAAGTTCTTAAATGTTTGTATAACCTCTAAATTATATATGTGGTCATCAACAAAACCTAGTATCTTTTCTTTTTATAAGAATATTTAACTCATTAAAAGTGCTATATAATATCATCTATATCATTGAGGAACTATATTAGGAGGAAACCTTGACAATTTACTCAAACTATCATTCTTTTACTTCATCAATAGTGTGGTACTAAAGTTTCAAATTTGATTGTCAACAATGTACCGATCAGAGTGATCTGTGATGTATATATCACTATTCCACACCTATCAGCAACTTCAATTTTATTTACAATGGTAGGAAGAAAACTAATATTTACAAATGGCTTTTACTATCCTTTACCTCCTTGAAGTGCTTCTTAAGGAGAAGTACTTGAGATGTTTCTATTTGGAGAGACTTAACCAAAGAATATTTTAAGAAAATAATTTGTTTGGATAATACTTCGAATGCAGTAGATATGTGTCTGCTTCAAACGGGGGATTTATTACCTATATAAGCATGTGAGCTCATGAAAATGAAAACATGATTTTGCTAATCATGATTTACCTTCGTGTAACTCATTGGATTTGTACCATTTCATTGTGAAAATACAAGAACGAGTATTACTGGAATGACCATCTCGTCACTTGTTTTTTGGCAATCGAATGAATGATGGAAATCAACCCCTCTTTTCTTCTTACTCTTCTTTCTTTCTTCTTCTTGTTTCGATCTACAATGATTCAGACCAAATTGATCTACAAATTATAACTCCGGCAAGCTCCAACGATCCTCTGACATTTCCAAGATGTAACTAGGTTCTTGTTTCCCTAATTTTGTTGCTCACATACGTTTGATCTCTACAAGCTATTCATATCTTCATCTATCTTCCCACTAAGTGATATTTTCAACACTTATTTTCGTTTAGCATAGTTTCTTGAATTGCTTTGATGATTTTTTGACTTGTTTATTGGGAAATTGAATTGGATTATCTTTTTTGACTTGTTTGATGTGATATTTATCAAATTTCTTGAATTGGATTGCTGTTATTTTAACTTTTTATCGGGAAATTGAATTGGTTTCCATTCTTTTACTTGTTTATGGTGGAAATTTATTCTTAGAATTGCTCACATATTATTGTGTCTGAGCAATCATATTGATTATTGTGCATTATTCCTACTCTATATGTTATTGGTCCGTGTATTTATGTATCGTTGGGCTTTTAATTTTGAGATATTGTATCTTCTTGATCTACTGTAATTTATCAAGTTGTCTATTCTTAGTCTATTGAAGGTTCTCTTTCAAAAGTATTTTTGTCCCATCTAATAGAGCTTGAAGAATTCCTAAAGGTCCGGCACATTTAGGTCTGATACGTTGTTGTATTCCTGCAGATATTTCTCTTTCTAACCAAACAATTACTAGTACACCTAGAGAATAGGTAATAGAACATAGGTCACCTACAGTTAAACCCATAAAGCTAATGAATAATTTTAAGAGGAGACAAATTAATATAGTGTGTATTCAAGAAACCAGATGGATATGTACCAAAGCTCGAGTCATGGACGAGTTTAGATTATGGTACTCAAGAGTCTTTAGGGATAGAAATAAAGTTGGTATGCTAGTAGACAAGGACCTTAGGGAGTATGTGGTTGAGGTCATGAGGACAAATTATAGGATGGTGTCAATTAAACATGTTATTGGTGTCATCTTACGAATACTGTTAGTGACTATGCGTCTCAAGTGGGACTGGATAAGCAAGTCAAAAAGCTCTTTTGGGAGGATCGGAAAGAGGTTGTGAGAGATAAACCATACACCAAAAATATCTTCATTTAGGGAGACTTTAATAATCATATTATGCCCATGAAGGCTTTGTTTTAGGGAGAGGAATGGAGGTGGGGTGTCTTTGTTAGAATATAAAGCCTTTGAGTTAGTTATTGCTATGTCATGTTTTCTGAAAAGGAAAAATCACTTGTTTATCTAGCGTTGAATGGTAGCTAATACTCAAATTGATTGCTTACTCTTTTTTATGGGTGATTGAGGCCTTTTGAAGGATTGTAAAGTTATTCCGTGTGAAAATATTTCCACCCAACATAGGCTTTTTGTAATGGACTAAGATATGAAGAAGGATAAGACGCAAAAGGCCGTTTATGACTGATCGACAATTAGATGGGGAGGCCTAACTAATAAAGGTAATTGGTGGTGGTACGGCGAAGTTCAAACCAAAGGGAGGGTTAAGAAGGTTGCCTATAAAAAGTTGTTGGAACGTATTGATGAGGATAAAAAATAGAGGCTTAAGGATATCTATAAGACAGCAAACACAGAAGCAATATCGACAATCACAAATGCAAAGAGAACAACATTTGAACATTTATATGTCAACTTGGACCATGTGAAGTTCATCAAGGATGAGGATGGTAGGGAGATGGTGGATGAGAATTCCATTTCCATAAAATCATAGATTAAAAAAGGGACAGAGATATTGAGCTGAGTAATTTGGCGCACTTTGATGGTCATCAAAATTTTAGTTTATTACAGGCATTTCAGGGTTGAGGAGGTTAAAAGTGTCATTACTAGAATGAGTAGAGGGACAACCATCAGACCTAATTCAGTTTCAATGGAATTCTAGAAGAGCATTATCAAGGATGGTATGGAGTGGTTGACTAGGTTGTTCAATTTCATTTTGAATACTGCTAAGATGCCTATGAATGGAGTATGAGTATAATGGTTCCATTGTATAATAATAAGGGTGATACTCAACATTGCAACAATTACGGGGGTATCAAGTTATTACGCCACACTATGAAAGCTTGGGAGAAAGTTGTCAATTATAGGGCTGAGTGGGATATCCTCTGGATGTCTTTAGAGATGAAAGATGTTCCAATGGTGTATATTAGGGTTATAAAGAGTATGTATGATGAAGCCAAAACTTCAATAAGTATGGTGGAAAGAGACTTGAAACATTTTCCTGTTGAGATAGGACTTCATCAAGGATTAGTGTTGATTCCTTTTCTTTTTGTCTTAGTGGTAGATAAGTTGACACGGTCTATTTAGGAGAAGGTTTTCATGGTGTATGCTATTTGCAGATGACATAGTACTAATTGATAAGATTCAAGATAAACTTAATGATAAGTTGGAGGATTAGAGATATACTCTGGAGTCTAAAGGGTTTAAATTTAGCAGGATAAAAATAGAATACTTGGAGGGCAAATTTAGTTTTGTGAGCGATGAAACAGACATAGAAGTGTGGCTTGCCACTTACCTTATTTACAAAAGAGAAAGCTTTAAATATACTGGATCCATCATCCAGAGTAGTGGTAATATCAATGATGATGTCACGCAACGCATTGGGGCAACATGAATAAAATAGAGGCTTGCATTTGAAGTATTGTATCACGACCCAAGCCTAGGGCCTAGACGTGACATGACAAATGGGGAACCAGAAGGGATCTCGAACAAGCCTCTTATTATATCAATCACACATCATTGGTTGCGGAAGCATGATAAACATCAGCAAATGATCTAACTAAAAAGTGAAGCGGGACTAAGGAGGGTCTTTGATCATCACAAAGCATAAAAGACTCAAGCTCATAGCATAAAGATAACACAGTATCCAACAACACCCCTAAATTAGAATGGAACGAGGGCCAAAACACTTCCTAGGATCACCCTAATGATAACAAAGTGTTCAACATAAAGAAATCTCAACATAGCAAGAGTAACTTGATATTGTCTTCGAACCTGAGGACTCACTAATGCTTTTCTTCTAAGTACCAAACTAGTCACGTGGAGGATGATTAAAAGGAGCTTCGATCCCTATATGATAATATCATGTAGGCATAGGGTATGCGTTAGTAAGTTCGAATGTACTAAGTATACGAGGTGCAATGCAACAATGATATAAGTCATCACATTCAAAATGCATGCATATAAGTAATAGATATAATCTCAATATGACATGTATGATCAACGCTTGTAATAAAACATGCTTGTAAATCATTCAACTTGCATAATATACCATACATATGTGGGAAGAGACTTTAATCGACATGAGTAAGACCAAGCGAGCTATAACTTAGAATCTGGATGAATACCCATCATTGGTAAAGAGCTTGTCTACTTGACAAGGTAAACCATACTTCACCTGATGGGAACGTGACCCATTTCGTATGAAACAACCCTCTTTACAGGAACATAACTTATCTCGGAAAGGATTTCATGATAAATTGCGCTAGATGGATCTACTAGTATAACAAGGGTAATATATAATCCTATGGTGGCACATAGTTTAGAGACTAAAGACTTTATATAAGAACCCCTTTAGTCGAGCCCCCATCTTAAGCCTCAATCGATTCTAAGTCAAATCCTACGGCGGCACATAGTTTAGAGATTAAAGACTTTATTAATATGTAAATTACTATTATGGGGCATTCCGAAGCACATGAGGGTGTTTCAACATCTTCTCCTTGGGAACATTCATCCTCGAATGTCAATGAAACATGCATAAGAGAAGTAATTATGAAGATTTCAGCCCAACATAATGAAACAACCCCAAAAACTGCCCAAAATGTGCCTCAAAAGTGCCCATAATTGTAATTTCCATATATCTCAAAATCCATGCGTGATATTAAAAATTCGACTTCATACACGTGATTAGGGGGCAAAATTGAGTGGGAAATGGGTATAACCCTGATTTCAGAGCAATTGTATCAAAATTTGATTTTCCAAAATTTACAATTTCCGAAGACGATCCGCGCCCCCGCTACAACGCGGCCAGGGCACAGACTAGTGTTAAAATTGCTTCATTTTTTCTGCTCCATCCAACGCCTTTGGGTCTTGGTACTAAGTATTTCCATGCATAAAAATACCTATACTTAGTCATATTTCAACTCCATATCATACAAGACATTCCCCAAAACCCACTCTAAAACTTAGACAAATATTTCACCCAAATTTTAGCATTCCAAACTCATTCTGGATCTAAGAATTTCATTCAAGCTTCAAGTTCTTAATCAAATCTTCATCAAGGAAATCTCTAAAGTTGAGGTATGTGGGACTCAACCATTGGGTCCTTTCGCCCATAGTGCCCAACCTTTTTTTTTACATAAATTGTATATTTTTAAGTTATTTACTTATGAGTCTTACTTATTATGAATTTTGTTATAAACTATGTTGGGGTTTCATAAAATTGTGTCTATTTAAGCATGTTTTAAGCTATGAATCTATGATCTATTATGTGATTTGATGTATCTTGCATGAGGGTATTACCAAGTGTTTGTGGGTGGTTTTACATTGGTTTTTATCACATGATTTCACTCTCAAATTGTATAATTTTTTAGTAGCATTACACACCCGCCAAGTGTTTGATAAAATATCTTGTTAAGGATTCTTGAGTTTTTGGAGAACCATTGTATGGTTTGTGAATTAACTGACATTTGATGATGAAAGGGATGTACATATGAGTTGTTTTCATGAAAATCATCTATAGTGTCACAAGTTTACCTTTCCTTGTTAGGCGTGGTATGCCCAAACTACGATGTTGGGGAGCTATGTACCTCAATCACCTTGTTCGGGGGATGGTAGGTCTGAACTACCATGCTAGGGAGTATGTAACTCAATTAACTTGCTCAGGGGGTGGTAGGTCAGTACTACTATGTTGGGGGGTATGTACCTCAATCACCTTGCTTGAGGGATGGTGGGCCCATGCTACCATATTGGGAGGTATATACTTCAATCGCCTTACTAAGGGGGTCGTAGGTGTTGGTCTCTATAATGATGGTCTCTTCCTACACATATAGTATCTTCTATATACACATATTTTACTTCAATCATCATACATGCATGCCATATTGTTACTGTGCTCATCTATTGTCTATATTTACTCATTTTGCTTATGTTACCAATCTCTTATTGCATTGTATCCTACGTACTTAGTATATTCAAACGTTTTACCATGTAGGAATCGGAGCTCCACTTTATCATCTTTCTCCTCAACGTGTCTAGTACTATATTTGAAGCAATTTTCATGAGTCCTCAACTCCGAGGATGATATCTTTTGATCTTATGTTATGCAAAGATTCTTTTTCTCATATTGTATGCTTTTGACTACGAGGGTGAGCCCAGAAAGTTGTCTTTGTCCCCACTCAATTCTAAGTTTAGAGGTGTTGTTGGATAAGTTATGTAATGATGCTTTGAGCTTTGATCCTCTTGGCTCTTGTATGTTTTTAATCTATGAAAGACTCTCTTAGCCCCTATATCCTTATTTTATGTCCTCTTATTTTTTTTTAATTGCTTCCACGACCAATGATGTGCAATGGTATGCTAAGGGGCTTGTTTGGGATCCCTTCGGGATCCCCATTCGCTACGTCACGTGTAGGCTCTAGGTCCGAGTTGTGAAAAAGATGGTATCATAGCACTAGGTTGTTAATGTTCCTCGAATTTCAACACACCACATCGATTAGAGTATTATTCATTGTTATGAAATGCACCACAACTATGAGTAAGTGGCTATGATACGTTTTAGGAAATGTTTCCCTTCTTCATTGTCTATGTCGTGCTATAGAAGTTAGATAATGCCTTCCCTCTAATGAATGTTCTTTGCCATTTTAGATCATGCCTAATACAAAGGAAGAAAAGCTAATGCACTAGAGGAACAACTTGCTCCTCTTGCTCCTCAAAATCCTCAAGATAGGGGAGTTTCTCAAGAGGAATTCTGGTATGCTATCACCATGATAGCCCATGCCATGAACAATCAAATCAACCAAGGGGCCCAAGCCCCTAATACTTCTACACCAGCTTCAAGGGTAATAGACTTCACTAGAATGAACCCGCTGGAGTTCTATAGGTGTAAGGTGGATGAGGACCCTCAATAATTTATTGATGAGGTGTACAAAGTATTGGTTATTATAGGGCTTAGATCGGAGAAGAAAGCGGAGTTAGTGGTTTACCAACTCAAGGATGGCTCAAATATGGTATACTCAATGGAAAATGGAGAAGGGGAACAACAATATAATCCTTTTGGAAGAGTTTCAGGCAACATTTCTCAATTAATTCTTCCCTCGTGAGCTTAAAAAGGCCAAAATGGTGGAGTTCGTGAGTTTAAAGCAAGGTTCTAAGAGTTTGAGGGATTATTCCCTCAAGTTCAACCAACTCTCCAAATATGCTCTACAATTTGTTGCCAACCCGAGGTCTGTGATGAACAAATTTGTGATGGGGGTATTCGATTTTCTTAATAAGGAATGTTCATGTCACTATGTTTATAAGTGACATGGATTTGTCTCGCCTAATGATATATGCCAAAGAAATTGAGAGGGAAAAGCTTAGAAAAAGAAAGAGTGGTGAGGCCAAAAGAGCCCGTTTTGATCGTAAATTCCAATGACTCAAAGGTGGACGATTTCATCAAGGCCAAGGGTTTTCTTATACTCCTAATAGAAGGTTTTCCAATGACAACCCAGGGGTCCAAGGTGATTGTGGTGTGGATCCTAATACTATGTGTCCAAAATGTGGTAAGGGTCACAGTGGCCCATGCATGAGGGATATAATGCTTGTTTTTGGGTTGACCAATAGATCGGCTATCTTCATGGATCTTATAAATATGTATTTAAAACCTACCTTGATTTTTTATGGTGGTACTTATTGATGATATCTTGACCTATTTCCATAGTGAGGAGGAGCATGTGAGTCACTTGAGGGTGGTGTTGCAAATCTTGAGGGAGGAGAAGGTGTTTGCCAAATATGAAAAATATGAGTTTTGGTTGAAAGAGGTTGCTTTTCTAGGTCATGTGGTGTCAGGTGATGGTATCAACATGGATCCTAAAAAGACGGAGGTGATTAGAAATTGTCCTAGACCTTTGACCCCATCGAATATTAGAAGTTTCTCGGGCTTAACAGGTTACTACCGGAGGTTTCTTAATGGTTTCTCTTCTATTGCTTCTCCTATGACTACGTTGACCCAAAAGAAGGCAAAGTTTGTACGGACCGACGAGTGTGAAAAGAGTTTCCAAACCTTGAAAGATAAGCTTGTCTCCGCTCCAATCTTGTCTCTATCGAAAAAGGTTGGAAGGGTTAGTTTTGTATTATGATGTCTCACAAATTGGTTTAGGTTGTGTTTTGATGATAAATGGTAAGGTGAAAGCTTATGCCTCTTGAAAACTTAAGGTACATGAAAAGAATTATCCTACCCATGATCTTGAATTGGCCGCCGTAGTATTTGGTTTGAAAATTTGGCGCCATTATTTTTTTGGGGTGCAAGTTGGTGTGTTAACTGATCATAAGAGCCTCCAATATTTGTTTACTCAAAAAGATCTTAACATAAGACAAAGAAGGTGGTTAAAGCTCCTTAAGAATTATGATATGAGTATGCATTATCATCCTAGTAAAGATAATTTTGTGACTGATGCTTCGAGGGTGTCTATGGGTAGCCTAGCTCATGTTGATGGTGGTGGCAAAGAGGTGGCTAGGGAGGTCCATTGGTTGGCAAGATTGGGGATTAGGTTAGAAGAGGTTGACAATGGTTGTGTAGTGATGGTTGATGGTTCTAAATCCTTATTGGTTGAGGAGGTAAAGGAAAAGCAAGTTCTTGACCCCAAGTTGTTAGAGTTGAAGACCTTGGTGAGGGATGGTAAGGTGGAGGTTTTATCCCAAGGGGGGAGATGGTGCCCTTATATACCAAGGTAGATTGTGTGTGCCTAATGTTGAGGACTTGAGGAGGTTGATTCTTAATGAGGCTCATAATTCTTCCTATTTTATTCACTCTGGTTCCACAAAGATGTATAAAGATTTGAGGCATGTGTTTTGGCGAGATAGTATGAAGAAAGATATTGCTAAGTTTGTGTCCGATTGATATAATTGCCAACAAGTGAATGCCGAGCATCAAAGACCGGGAGGCCTAGCCTAAGATATAAAGATTCCTACTTGGAAGTGGAGGAAATCAATATGGATTTTCTGGTTGGGTTGCCTAAGATTAGAAAGGGTTTTGATTCTATTTGGGTTGTGGTTGATAGAATGACAAATTCGGCTTATTTCTTACCGGTTAAGACTACTTACAGGGATGAAGATTATGCTAGATTACATTCATGAGTTGGTTAGATAGCATAGGGTGCCTTTGTCTATCATTTCAGATCGTGGTGCTCAATTCACTTCACACTTTTGGAAGTCCTTCCAAAGGGGTCTTGGTACCAAGGTTAAAATTAGTATGGCCTTTCACCCTTAAACAGATGCCCAACTCGAAACAATTATCCAACCTCTTGAGGATATGCTTAGAGATTATGTTTTGTAGTTTCCCTATGAGTTGGAGTTGCCTAGTGAAATGGACTTGGTTCACCGGTCTTCCATGGGTCTTTGTTGATGAAGTATGTGGGTAACCCAAAGTTATTGTACCATTAGATGTTGTGGGTGTTATTGAAGACAAAGAGATTACGGTAGAAATTTTGGACGGACAAGTGAAGAGGTTGAGGAATAAGGATGTAGCTTTCATTAAGGTCCTTTGGAGGATTAACAAGTTGAAAGTGTTACATGGGAAGCCGAACCAGACATGCAAAAGAAATATCCCAATCTTTTCCATTCTACTCAAGCCTAAGGTACTAATCTAAGTCCCCTAAATAATTTTAAATCTTAAATTTCAGCCCTCATGTCATTTGCATACAATCGTGTTTAAATTGACAAGTTAACGGTGATTTTGACACTTATATTGAGATTTTTGAAATGATGTTTAAGTGCATTGTTGCATCCTTGTGTGGGCTAAAATCATCTTGATTATTTCTCTTATATATATTTCTTTGATATTCGGGTACAAATGTTCCCAAGGGAGATATATTGGAACGACCCCAAAAAGTGCCTGAAAATGTGCCTCAAAAGTGCCCACAATCGTAATTTTCATATATTTCAAAATTCGTGAGTGATATCAAAAATCCGACTTCATATTCGTGATCAGGGGGCAAAATTGAGTGGGAAATGGGTATAACCCCGATTTTAGAGAAACCATATAAAAATTTGATTTACCAAAATTTGATATTTCCATAGACGATATGTGCCCCTGGTGCAACGTGGCCAGGGCGCGGACCAGTGCTATATTTGCTTTAGTTTTCCTGTTCGGTCCAAGGCCTTTGTGTCTTGGACCTAAGCCTTCCCATGCATAAAAATACCTATACTTAGGCATATTTCAACTCCATATCATACAAGACATTCCCCCAAAACCCTCTCTAAGACTTAGACAAATGTTTCACCCAAATTCTAGCATTCCAAACTCATGCCGGATCTAAGGATTTCATTCAAGCTTTAAGTTCTCAATCAAATGTTCATCAAGAAAATCTCCAAAGTTGAGGTATATGGGTTTCAACCATTAGGTATTTTAACCCATGGTACCCAACCTTCCCTTTTACATGAAGTTGATTTACTTATGGGTCTTACTTATTATGAATTTGGTTATAAACTATGTTGGGGTTTCATAAAATTGTGACTGTTTAAGCATGTTTTGAGCTATGAATCTATGATCCATTATGTGATTTGATGAGGGGTTTTGACATATCTTGCATTAGGGTATTACCAAGTGTTGTTGGGTGGTTTTACATTGGTTTTTCTCACATAATTTCACTCTGAAATTGCATGATTTTGTACTAGCATTACACACCCGCCAAGTATTTGATGAAGTGTCTGGTTAAGGATTCTTGAGTTTTTGAAGGTCTATTGTATAGTTTGTGAACTAAGCGACATTTTGATGATGAAAGGGATGTACATATGAGTTGTTTTCATGAAAACTTTCTATAGTGTCATAAGTTGACCACGCCTCGTTTAGGTGGTGGTAGGCCCGAACTACCATGTTGGGTGGTATGTAACTCAACTGCCTCGTTCGGGGGTGGTAGGCCCAAACTACCATAATGGAGGGTATATACCTCAATAGCCTCGCTCGGGGGGTGGTAGACCTGTGCTACCATATTGGGGGTATGTACCTCAATCACCTAGCTGAGGGGATAGTAGGCCCACTGTTACCATGTTTGGCAATATGTACCTCAATCGCCTCGCCAAGGGGGTGGTAGGCCTTGGTCCCTATGAGATGGTGTCTTCCTATACATATAATATGATCTATATAATCATATTTAACTTCGAGCAAATCATTCATGTATGCCATATTGTTGCTATGCTCATCCATGGCCAATATTTATGCATTTTGCTTATGTTTCCAATCTCTTGTTGCAGTGCATCCTATATAATTAATACATTCAAACATAATAATGCATACTCTGTGCCTACATGATCTTACCATGTAGGAATCGGAGCTCCACTTGATCATCTTCCTCCTCCACGTGGCTAGTACTATATTTGAAGCAAGTTTGGTGAGTCTTCAACTCTGAGGACGATATCTTTTAATCTTATGTTGTATAAAGATTCTTTTTCTTATATTGTATGCTTTTGACTATGGGGGTGTGCACGGAAAGTTGTCTTGGCCCCGGATCAATTCTAAGTTTAGAGGTGTTGTTGGACAAGTTATGTAATGATGCTTTGAGCTTTGATCCTCTTGACTTTTGTATGTTTTTAAGCTATGAAAGACTTTGTTCGCACCTATATGCTTATTTTATGTTATCTTGTTGTTTTGTAATTGCTTCCACGACCAAGGATGTATAATAATATGCTAAGAGGCTTGTTTGGGGTCCTTTCGGGTTCCTCATTCGCCATGTCACGTCTAGGCCCTTGGTCCAGGTCATGACAAAGATGGTAGCAACAAATACATTTAAACATCATTTTCAAACATCTCAACGTGGATGTAAAAATCACCATAAACTTGTTACCATAAAAATGAATGCATGCAAAATGACATAAGGGCTGAAACTTAAGACTTAAAGTCATAGATGAGACTTAATTCATTGCCTTTGGTTTGAGTAGAGCGGAAGAGATATGGGTATCTCTATTTCATGTCCTCCCCGACTTCCCATGTGGCACTTTCAACTTGTTGATTCCTCCAATGTAACTTAGAGGATGCTAAATCTTTGTTTCTCAACCTCTTCACTTATCTATCCAAAATCTCCAGGGACCTCCTCATAGGTGAAATTATCCTCCACAACACCCATAACCTCTAAGGGCACTATAGCACTTGGGTCACCCACACACTTCCTCAACATGGACACATGAAAGACCGGATGAACATATTCATCTCGATAAGCAACCCAACTCATATTCAACTTTACCAACTCTCCTCAAAACACTATAAGGACCCACAAACCTAGGGCTCATTTATCCTTTCTTGCCAAACAAGACCATACCCTTCATGGTGAAACTTTCAAGTAAACCCAATCACCAACCTTAAACTCAAGGTCTCTTCTTCCTACATCGGAGTAGGACTTTTTATCTACTTTGGGCTGTCTTCAGTATCTCCCTTATCAACCTCATCTTATCCATGGATTTCATAACCAATCTGGACCTAGCAATGCCATCTCCCCCACATCAAACCACCCAACCAGGGATCTACATCTCCTACCATATAAATCTTCAAAGGGAGCCATGCTAATGCTTGCATGGCAGCTATTATTGTAAGCAAACTCAATAAGTGTAAGATGTTCCTCCCAACTACCCTTAAACTCCAAAACGCAAGCCCTAAGCATATCCTCAAGAGCTTGGATAGTCCTTTCGACTTGGCCATCTGTTTGAGGATGAGAAGTAGTGCTAATCTTGACCTTGGTACCAAGACCCCTTTGGAAGGACCTCCAAAAGTAAGAAGTGAATTGAGCACCACCATTCAAAATGATAGACAAGGGCACCCCATGCAATTTAACCAACTCATAAATATACAACTTGGCATAATCTTTGGCACCATAAATGGTTTTAACCGGTAGAAAGTGAGCCGACTTTGTCATTCTATCCACAACAACCCAAATAGAGTCAAAGTGTCTCCTTGTCTTTGGAGAACCAACCACACAAAAAAAAATGTTGATCTCTTCCCACTTCCAAGTAGGAATTTTTATATCTTGGGCAAGGTCACCTGGCCTTTGGTGTTCGTCTTTCAATTCTTGATAATTGTACAATCGGATACGAACTTGGAAATATCCCTCTTCATAGCACCCCACCAATAAACATCCCTCAAGTCTTTATACATCTTTGTGGAACCGAGGTGAATTAAATAAGATGAATTATGGGCCTCCTTCCAAATCAACTCCCATAAGTCATCAACTTTAGGCACACACAACCTTACTTGGTATCTAAGGGCACCATCTCCCCCTTAGGAGAAAACCTTCACTTTACCATACTTCACCAAGGTCTTCAACTCTAGCAAGGCAGGGTTAAGATCCTGTTTTGACTTGACTTCCTCAATCAAAGAAGATTTACAACCATCAACAACCACTACACCACCATTTTCAACTTCATCAAACATAACTCCTAGCCTAGCCTACCGGTGAACTTCTCTAGCCACCTCTATGTTACCAACTTCTATATGAGCTAGACTACCCACGAACACTTTACTTAGAGCATCAACAACAATATTATCTTTGTCGAGGTGATAATTCACACTCATGTCATAATCTTTAAGGAGCTTTAACCATCTTCTTTGTCTCAAGTTAAGAACTTTTTGTCTGAACACATATTAGAGACTCTTGTGGTCGGTAAACACATCAAAATGAACCCCATACAAATAGTGATGCCGAATTCAAAGCAAACACTAGGCCACCAATTCAAGATCATATGTGGGATAATTTTGCTCATGCACCTTAAGTTGCCTAGAGGCATATGCTATCACCTTGCCATTTTGCATCAAAACACACCCCAATCCAATTCTTGAGGCATCACAATAAACAACGAACCCTTCTGACCCTTCTGATAGAGCCAAGATAGGAGTAGAGACAAGCTTATCTTGTAAAGTTTGAAAACTCTTTTCACATTCATCGGTCCAAACAAATTTTGCCTTCTTTTGGGTCAACTTTGTCATAGGGGAAGCAATAGAAGAAAAGCGACTCACAAACCTCTGGTAGTAACCCACTTAACCCAAGAAACTCCTAATATCTGACAGAGTCAAGGGTCTAGGCAAATTTTTTATCACCTTCATCTTCTTAAGATCTACTTTAATGCCATCATCCGACATTACATGCCCTAGAAAAGCAACCTCTTTCTACCAAAACTCGCACTTTTCGTATTTAGCAAATAATCTCTTATCCCTTATGATTTGCAATACCACCCTCAAGTGATTGATATACTCTTCATCACTCTGAGAGTAAATTAATATATCATCAATAAAGACCACCACAAACATATCAAGGTAGGGTTTAAAGACCCTACTCATGAGATCCATAATTATAGTTGGTGCATTAGTCAGGCCAAAAGACATACCACAAATTCAAAGTGCTCATACCTAGTTCCAAAAGCCATCTTGGAAATGTCATACTCTCTCACCTTCCTGGTGTTATTCGGACCAAAAATCAATCTTATAAAAGTGACAAGCCCCTTCTACTTGATCAAAAAGGTCATAAATCCTTGGTAGAGAGTACATCTTGTTTATGATAACCCTATTAAGTTGTCGGTGATCAATGCACATTGTAAGGGAACCATCTTTTTTCTTCACAAACAACATAGATGCACCCCAAGGTGACTTGCTAGGCCTTACAAAACCTTTGTCCAACAAATCCCTCAATTGACCCTTCAACTCCTTCAATTTCATCGAGGCCAAGGATAAGGGGAAATGGAAATGGGTTGTGTATTACAAAGGAGCTCTATATCAAAGTCTATTTCCCTTTAGGGACGAACAATGGGAAGCTCATCAAGAAAGACATCAAGAAACGCATTGACCACTAGAACCGACTCAATAGCATGGACTTTAGACTCAACATCCCTAACCCTCATAAGATGATAAATGCAACCCTAACAAATCAACTTTTGGGATTTAAGACAAGAAATGAATCTACCATTGACCATCACATTATAACTCTCCCATTCATGGACGGGCTCATTTGAGAATTGGAATTTAACCTTATGGGTTCTACAATCAATAAAAACATAATATGCATGTAAGTAATCCATTGTAAGAGCAATATCAAAATTCACCATATTTAATTCAACAAAATCACAAGGCAAGACCTTATGTAATATGAAAACGGGACAATTTCTGCAGGTTCACACAACAATTCGAGACTTACATGAAGATTTTTGGCAACAAAGGAGTAATGAAACAAAAAGTGGCTAAAGAGGCTCAAACCGAGATATCAATGCATATACATCTGAAATGACTCTAAAAACAAATGCCCAAAAATGTACCTTGGAAATGCCTATAATCGTAATTGCCATATATCTCAAAATTCGTGCGTGATATCAAAAACACGACTTTATATAGTGATAAGGGGAAAAGGTTGAGTGGGAAATGACTCTAACCCCAATTTTAGAGCAACCCTAGCAAAATTCAAATTTCCAAAGTTGGTGAATTCCAGTGGGGATCCCCACGACACGGCCAGGGCATAGACTAGTATATTTTTGTGACAATTTTTTAATTCGGCCTAACGCCTTGCTGTCTTCGGCCTAAGCCTTCCTATGTTTAAAAATACCTATACTTAGTTATTTTCAATCCAATATCATTCAAGGCATTCCCCAAAACCCTCTCTAACACTTAGCCAAATATTTCATCCAAATTCAAGTGTCTTAAACTCATTCCGGATCTCAAGTAATTATTCAAGAATCGAGATCTCATTCAAATCTAAGCCAAGATTATTCATATCATTAAAGACCATCAGGATTCCCTACATCAAGCCAAGTTCAAAGTATTTTTCGTTGGCTAAGTTTTGCACAAGTATCGGTAGGAGGGTCAAATTTAAAGGGGCATATCTCATAGCACACAAAGAACTCAGTGGCCCACGACCTACCAAATTAAATTCTTTGAATTATATATCCAAACAACTTGGTTTCACCTTATTTAGAGTTCGGAAGAAGAAGTTATGCCCATTTTCATAGAACTCGTCTGTGCGGGGGTATATATTAGTTTTTGCCAAATTCCATTTCATTAATGGCATTTCATAAATTTAGTCATTTCTAATGCTAGCTACAAGAGAGTTAGGAAGAGAAAGACAAAAGCTTGGTTCACACCGGCTTCCGCGGTAGCTCAGCCTTTGCTTGTTCTGAATGAAAGTGGTCTTTTGGGGATTCCTATGCTATCTTTACACTTTCTAAAGATATAATCCCTATTCCTAAAGATCAAATTCACTCCTCCCGATTGGAATACACTCTCAAATTCTCCCAAGAGTCTCTACCAAACCACAATAAGAATTCAAGGAAACTCAAGAACAAGTTGTCGATTTGAAGACCCCATTCTAAGCTTCAAGTCTTTCTTAACTCAATTTCAAGAAATTCAAGGTCTACGGTATGTGGGTTTCATTGATGGGTTCCTTTCACTCATGAAGCCCAATCTTCTTTTTTTTTTTTATGAAAAATGCATGATTTCAAGATGTATTTCTTATATTTATCTATTATTATGAAATATGAGCATGAAATATGTGATCTTTGTTTATTGAAACTACGCATAATTCAAGCTATGAGATCTATGAATTATTGTGAAGTTTTTATATGATTTCTAAGTTACCTATGATGGTGTTTTACCATGATGATGGCGGACTAATTTACATGATTTTAAGATGCATTGATTTCACTACTTCATGATCTATAGTCTTGCATTTTACATGATTTGAACATGTCCTCATATGTGCCCACCAAGTGTTTGATGAAATGCCAAATTAAGAATTCTCAAGATATGTACATGTTTTACAAGTCAAGTTACTTCATGATGAATATGGGCTATCAAGTATGTTATGAATTCATGAAATCATCCATGATTATGCAAGTACGAAGCTAAGCCCTTTTTCAAAGATTATACCTCTTGTGAGCCTTTTGATGTTAATGCAAGGGTAATGTTTGATGAAGATCTATGCTTATGTTTTGAAGTTCGGCTCACCATTAGAGGTGAAGGATGTGTAAGAGCTACTCGTGTTATGATTCTATGTTTCTCATAAGTTATTAAAGTTATAATTATTATAATTATTCCATGGGATTAGGCTTAGTACTGATAGTTGGAGGTTTTGCACTTTTTCCTTGAACTATGTGCCACCATAGGACTATGTTATACCCTTGCAATACTAGTGGATCCACTTAGTACACTTTATCTAGAGGTTCTTCCCGAAATTAGTTATATTCCCGTAAGGTGAAGTTCTTAATGAAATCCTTGTTAAAATTGGGTCATGTTCCTGTAAGAAAGATCATACGAAATTGAGTAATGTTCCCATAGATTTGAAGTATAGTTTACCTTGGTAAGTAGACGACCTCTTTATCGGTGAGGGATAATCATCGGGATTCCAAGTTGTAGCTCACTTGGTCTTATTCCATGTTGGTTGAGGTCTCTTCCCACACTTATATATTATGTTTTATGTAAGATGAATGATTTGCAGAGCATGATTCACTTAAGCATTGATCATACATGCCATATAGTTATTATGCTATCTATTGCTTATCATTATACATTTTGACTATGTTACATATCTCTTGTTGCATTGCGTCCTACATACTTAGTACATTCAAACATATTAATGCATACTCTATGCCTACATGATATCACCATCTAGGAACCGGAGCTCCTATTGATTCTCCTCTATGTAGCTAGACGTATTGTTCAAGTTAGCTTTTGGTGAGTCTTCATGTTTGGGCATAATATCTATCTTCTTTCATGCTTATGTTTAGGCTACATTTTTTATTTTTGGATTACCTATTGTCATTATTATTAGGGTGAGCCCGGTTGCTTGTCTTGGCCCCCACTAAGTTCTATGTTTAGAGGTGTTGCTGGAAAAGTATATCACAATGCTATAAGCTTTGACTCCCTTTGACTCTTTTGATGTTTCATGATATAAAAGATGTCCCTTAGCACTGTATTCCGTTTTTCCTATCTCTTGTTGTTGTTTAATTGTTTCCGCGACAAAGTATTTGTAATGATATGTTAAGAGGCTAATTGGGGTCCCTTCGGGCTCCCCATTCGCTGTGTTACATCTTGGCCCTATGCTTGGGCTGTTACAACATCATAATCAAAAACTTTTAACATATGGGTGAAAACATCTGGCACCTTATCCACCTCTTGCCTTCCTTGGAGAGCATAGAACATATTTTTCCTTCGAGCATCGCCCCCCCCCTTGTTGGCCTCAGTTTTTTCCTTTGACCCGTATTAGCACCTTGCTCCAGAGGACGACCATCTCTAACTTTGTTTTGAGCATGAGGATAATCAACAACCTTGTAAACCACTTCACCATAACCATAGAAAGCAGAAGTCTTTCTCAAACATTGACGATCATGGGTTCTACCACATCTTTGGCACATAAGATTAGACACTCCACCATTACCACCTTGGAATTTTGGGTTATCGTTAGCAAATCTCTATTTAGGAGCATTGGAAGACCCTTGGTGTCACGACCCAAGCCTAGGGCCTAGACATGACACAATGAATGGGAAACATGAAGGAGGACAAAACAAGCCTCTTAACTTGCCATTACACATCATTGGTCTTGGAAGCATACAAAGACATACAGTGTAATAATAGGGAAACGGGACTAAGGGAACTCATATAAACATCATAAACAAGCGACAAGAGTCAAGTTCATCATGAGTACATAGTATATCTAAAAAACACCTGTAATACATAGAAATAGCGGGGGCCAAGACAAGCTACCGGGTTCACCCTCATATTCAACATATAGCATAAGAAAGATGTCTCATTACAAAGAAAAGATCAACATAAACTGAGGTCCTCGGAATGGAGGACTCACCAACATGCTTAGAATAGCACTTTCTAGTCACGTGGAGGAGGATGATCAACTTGGCACCAGTCCCTACATGGTAATATCATGTAGGCCAGAGTATGCATTAATACATTTAAATGCACAAAGTATGTTGGATGCAATGCAAAAAGAGATAAGCATCATAATCCAAAATGCATAACAATAGGCAATAGACATAATATAACAATATGACATGTATGATCAATGCATAAGTAAAACATGCTTAAGTAAATCATGCTCATATAGGATATCATATGTAAGGAGGAGAGCAAGCTAGATTGCCAAGGTATAAATCCCTTGGGGTTGGTGATGATAGCACTCATCACCTTAGTGTGTGAGGTACAAACCCCTCATCAAGGTTAGTGATGATCGCACCCATCACCCTAGTGGTTGAGCATTCAACCCCTCAACTGGGCTAATGATGATCGCACCTATCACCTTAGTGGTTGAGCATTCAATGCCTCAACTGGGTCCTCGAATTTTGCATGGTCTACCACAACACTTTTGATATTATTCATCATTTCCATAAGCTCATTTCATCATTGTATTGCCAATAATATCATATTTCATGTTTTAGACCTTCATTTCCTCAAGAAAAAATAACCGGACATTTTGTCAAATACCTTAGGGGTGTGTAATAGAGGTAAAAGAGCATGCAATTTGGAGATGAAATCATATAGAAAAATTAGTGGTAAAATCTTTAATCAACACCTTCCAACACGCCCAAGACATTCATATCAAAACCCCTTATTAGATCCAATATTATATCGAAGATTTGAAGATCAAAATATGCTAAAACAACCATACTTTCATGAACTAAAATCACTGTGCAGTAAATTTCTCAATATACAAGACCCACAAGTAAAATCAACTTTAAATCATGCAATACTGAGTAAAAGATGGTATAGGCATCACGGGTGAAAGGATCCAATGGTTCAATACCATATACCTTCGCTTTTGTGAAGTTCTTGAAGAAGACTTTGATATAGATTTGAAGCTTGGGTGAGATCCTTGAATAAATCCTTGAGATTGGCCTTGAGTTTGGGACTTCAATTTAGGATTAGAAATGAGTCTGAGTGTTTGGGGAAATATTGGGGAATGTTTTTGGGTGATATGATGGTGAAATAAGGCTAAGTATAGGTAAAAATACGTTTGGAAAAACTTAGGTCCAACACTTAGAAAAATCTGGGCAGACTAGGAAAAGACAGTGTAGAAATAGCACCTCTCCGCGTCGCAAAAGAGATCGCGGATGCTCTTTGGAAATCGCACCAAGCGAAATTTCATAATTCAATTCCTTTGCTTTAAAATCGAGGTTAGACCCTTGTCACCCTAATTTGGACTACCTGAACAAGAATATGAAGTTGAATTTTCAAAATTCCAAAAGAAATTTTAGATATAAGGAAAACAAGATTCTGGGCACTTTCAAAGCACGTTTTTGGGCACTTTTTGGGGTCGTTCAAATATCTCCCCTTTGGGAACATTCCCTGCTAAGTGTAGAAGAGACATACAAGAAAGGAATAATCATGAACAAATTAGGCCCAACATGAATGCAACATTACACTTTAAACATCACTTTCAAAATCCCATCATAAGTGTGAAATCATCATAAATTGACAACTTAAACATAAATGCACATGAATGACATAGGGGATGAAATGTAAGACTTGAAGTCACATAGGGGACTTAGAATTAGTACCTTAGGCTTGAGTGGAGTGGAAGATAGAAGGGTGCCTCTTTTGCATATCCGCATCGGCCTCCCAAGTAGCACCTTCGACTTATTGGTTCCTGCAAAGGACCTTAACGGATGCGACTTCTTTGTTCCTCTATCTCCTTACTTGTCTATCCAGTATCTGAATCAGAACCTCATCATAATTCAAGTTATCCTCAACATAACCCACAACATCAAGAGGTACAATAGCATTAATGTTACCAACATATTTTCTCAATATAGAGACATGAAACACCGAATGGACCAAATTTATCTCACTAGGCAACCTCAACTCATGAGCCACCTTACCAACCCTCTTTATCACCTCATAAGGACTAACATACCTAGGACTCAATTTCCCTTTCTTATAAAAATGAACCACACCATTCATTAGAGAAACTTTCAAATAAACCCAATCACCCACTTGGAATTCTAGGTCTCTTTTTCTTACATCAGCATAGGATTTCTGATGACTTTGGGTTGTCCTCAACCTTTCCCTAATCATCTTTACCTTCTCAAGAGGATTTGAAACCAGATCGTCCCTAATAAAGCGACCTCTCTAACCTCAAACCATCCCATCGGTGATCTACAATGTCTCCCATAAAGAGCCTCAAGCCATACCGATGCTAGAGTGATAGCTATTGTTGTAGGCAAACTTAAACAATGGAAGATGGTCATCCCAACTACCTTTAAGCTCCAAGACAGAAGCTCTAAGCATATCCTCAAGTGTTTGAATTGTCCTGTCGGCTTGGCCATCCGTTTGAGGGTGGAAGGTTGTACGAAGGTGAACTTTGGTACCAAGACCCCTTTGAAAAGACTTCCAAAAGTGGGAAGTAAATTGTGCACCATGATCCGATATAATGGATAAGGGAGCCCCATGAAACCTCAACAACTCATGGATGTACAATCTTGCATACTCTTCAAACCCATATGTAGTCTTGACCGGTGGAAAGTGAGCCAATTTCGTCACCCTATCAACCACCACCCATATTGAATCAAAACCTTTTCTACTCTTAAGCAACCCAACCACGAAATCCATATTAAATACCTCCCACTTCCAAGTAGTAATCTCTATGTCTTAGGTTAGGCCACCCGACCTTTGATGTTCGGCTTTGACTTGTTGGCAATTATGGCAACCGAAAATAAATTTGGCGATGTCCCTCTTCATGCCTCCCCACCTATACACATCCCTTGAGTCTCTATACATATTAGTGGAACCGTGGTGGATAGAATAAGAGGAATTATGGGTTTCATCAAGAATATTCTCCCTCAAACCACTACCAGATGGCACACACAACCTACCATGGTATCTAAGGGCCCCATCTCCCCCTTGGGAGAAAACCTCTATTTTTCCCTATTTCACCAAGGTCTTCAATTCAAGGAAGGAGGATTCTAGATCTTGTTTTGCTATCACCTCATTAACCAAAGAAGATTTAGAACATTCAACCACAACAATGCCATCACCCACATCTTCCAACCTCACCCCAATCTAGCCAACCTATGCACCTCCCTAGCCATCTCCCTTTCACCACCATCCACATAAGCTAGGCTACCCATGCACACACAACTCAAAGCATATGTCACAACATTTGCCTTTCCCGGATGGTAATGCACACTTATGTCATAGTCCTTAAGGAGTTTTTCCACCTTCTTGGTCTCAAATTAAGATCTTTTTGAGCAAAGACATATTGAAGGCTTTTATGATTGGTGAAGACATCAACATGCACCTTTTACAAATAATGACGCCAAATCCTTAATGTAAGCACCATGGCGGCCAATTCAAGATCATGGGTAGGGTAGTATTTTTCATGCACTTTGAGTTGTCTTGAAGAATAGGCTATGACCTTATCATTTTGCATTAGAACACAACCCAAACTAACTCTAGATGCATCACAATACACAACAAATCCCTCAAACCCATTTGGTAGTAACAATATAGTAGCTGACATAAGTCTATCTTTCAATATTTGGAAGATTTTCTCACATTCATCGGTCCACACAAATTTAACCTTCTTTTGAGTCAATTTTTTCATATGAGAAGCAATGGAGGAGAACCCATTCACAAACCTTCTGTAGTAACCCGCAAGGCTCAAGAAACTCTTATGTATGATGGGGTCAATGGTTTAGGCCAATTCCTCATCACATCAGTTTTCTTAGGAGCCACTTTTATACCATCGTACGACACTACATGATGCAAGAATGCAACCTCCTTCAACCAAAATTTACACTTGTTATACTTAGTATACAATCTCTCCTCCCTCGATCATTGCAACATAACCCTCAAATGACTCATATGCTCCTTCCTACTATGTGAATAGATCAAAATATCATTAATGAAGACCACAACAAAGGAATCAAGGTAGGGCTTGAAGACCCTATTCATGAGGTCCATGAAGATGGCCGGCACATTAGTCAATCCAAAGGACATCACCACAAATTCATAATGTCCATACCTAGTCTTGAAGGCCGTTTTTAGAATATCACACTCCCTCACCCTTACTTGATGCTACCCAGACCAAAGATTAATCTTAGAGAAAAAACTAGCCCCTTGCAATTGGTCAAACAAGTCATCAATCCTTAGAAGAGGATATTTATTCTTTATAGTGACCCTATTGAGTTGCCGATAATCAATGCGCATTCTAAGTGACCCATCTTTCTTCTTTACAAACAACACCAGTGCACCCCAAGGTGATTGGATAGGTCTAATAAATCCTTTCTCCAACAAATCTTTCAATTGTTCCTTTATGTCCTTCAACTCCGTCGGGGACATACAGTAAGGGTGAATGGAGATAGGTTGGGTGTCAGGAAGGAGATCTATACCAAAATCTATCTCACTTTAGGGAGGGACACCGGGAAGGTCATTTGGAAAGACATCAAGAAATTCATTTACAACCAGAACCGACTCAATAAAATGGACTTTGGACTCCACATCTTTGACTCTCACAAGATAATACAAACACCCCTTGGAAATCAACCTATGGGCGTTAATGCATGAGATGAACCTACCCCTCACTACTACATCATGACTTTCCCACTCAAGGGCGGGTTTGTTTGGAAATTAAAACTTCACCCAACAAGTTCTACAATCAATAGAAGCATAGTATGCATGCAACCAATCCATCCCAAGGATAACATCAAAATCAACCATATCTAATTCAACAAGATCACAAGGTA